>JAZFAU010000091.1:561049-693675 GCA_037178615.1 Dione vanillae | reverse complement strand
TTAAAATGTAACGCACAAACGTGTCGAAAGCAACCTTTTACAGTAAATTATATTAAAATTTTCTTACATTCGAATAAATTTGTATTGAGACGAGACATGTTTAACAGTTAAAATAGTTACCTCTGATATATTAAACAATTAATAAACAGATTTTTGTGTTTGTTTGTATGTAGATTTTTCGCCCGCGATATATAGTTCATTATAATACTGAATAATTATGATAAGAATAGACTGACGAATGGAGAGAAGTTAATAAAAAGCTTCTTCGCAAAATTTTGTCAGAGCTATAAGTACTTATGTATAACATGTAAAAAGTATCGTGCGGTGAACGTCACAGTAGTGAGTACATTTATAGAAAAATAGAACTTTGGATAACATGAAATTATAGAAACTACTATAAATGTACTCACTCATATATTTAATAGTTGTTGTTGGCGTAACGCCGTGGACTCATTTTCCACTATGTAGAATAAATTGTTGTTATTTTTCCATTTTCCAGGTAAAAAAAGTTTGAAAGCACAGCGTTGAGTTCCGTAACTTAGTATGCAGTCTCTAAATTCAAGCAGACAACAGTAGACAGAGTGTCATAACACTCGGATTTTTTCGTCTTTTCTGCTTTTAAAAGTTATTATGTATAAAATATGATATTTATATAAAACTAATATAGTTGAATGATCGATTATTAACTAATATGTTTTACTAAACTATTTCTTACTGTCTGGTTTAATATAATGCTATATAAATATAAAATAGACTAGGCTATATTTCGGCTTTTATTGTTCAAACGGTAATAACTTTTGTAAGAGTCAAAAACATGCACATGCGATATTTATAATACCCGAGATAACTTTAAACATGTAAGATAATTATGTACAGGTAGCATCAAAAGGGTAAAAGAGGATCATAAAATATAGATTCATTCGATAAATGGACTATATAACATAACTTAACTTCACGTTTTATCGCTAGAGAACGAACGAAGCACAAAACGCTGCGGTCTCTGTATATTTCTTTCGCCTCTTCCACTGTCATCAACCTACTGTTTAATACAACACATATTAATTTGAATCTGTAGTTGCTGAGATAAATGCGAGCGATAAATGTGAACCGAATATTCTATACAGTTTTATAATATTAAGTTTAGTAGACATTCGCATTAATAACATAACGTGTAAACTCACGGTTGGGATGTCGCTTTAATATCAACATAGAGTATGCCGCTCTTTAAATAGCCACATAGCGAAAAGTGTCTAAATTAAATTAATTTTAGCTCGAAATACAGCTTTTAATGTAAATTATTCAAAATAACCACTCATTTTAGAATAATTTTTAATTAAATATGAAAAATGTGTTATGAAATTTCTAACTTAATTACTCGTGAAAAGTTAAAAGGTTTACATTTAAAGATATTTTCTTATTTATGAGTAATATACTGTGAAAGTTTAACGTGACGTTTAGTTAATGTTAGTAGATGTGCTCAATGTGTAAATATAATATACAGCTTACGAGCAGCTTCAGGCTGCAGTTCAGTTGCTCTACATAATAAGTCTGAGAGGTCTGTAAGATTTTTCTGATCACTTATATGTAAATTTTCTATAATTACACTTGAACGTACCGAGCTAATCAAATTCCCCAGAAAATAATGTAAAAGAAGTTTTATATACATATATAACTAATTATTTGTTGTAATTTGACGAAAAGTAAAAGTCATTACTATTCTATGTAAAAACAAATAAAATTTATGTTAAAGCAAAAATCGGCATTATATTATGTATTTATAACCAAAAAATATTTTTACTTGCTCAGTCCTTAAACCAAATACAAGTTATCTACCAAGAATGTTGAAGTATCAGTAACCATTTTCACCAAGTAATTATTTTATCTAACATTATTAAGGGAGCGTGGCTTCGTAGAAATCTCCCCATAGAGCTGCTAAGAATGAAAGTTGTAACAATACGAGGGTCAAACTGAAAGTTTTTAGAACTGGCAATTTAAAAGCACTATATTAAAAAAATAAGTTTAAATTTTGAAACTAGAACTCTTTACAAATAATATTGAGTATACATTTCATTCATTTGTCATTTGTTTTACAATTTGGCGGCAATTGAAAATTTTCTGTGCACGTCAGAATGAATTTAAGCCCAGAAAATTTTCGTGCAATGATTTTATGACTTTCGATGTCATATAAGTCAACAGAAAGTTATGATAGACTTCGATTGGCTTTTCACGATGAAGCCCCATCTCGTGCCACAGTTTACAACTGGTTAATGAATTCAAACGTGGTCGAACTAATCTCACCGATGATTTGCGTGAGAGACGGTCTTCTACAGCGACGACTGAAGATAATATCAGTGTTGTGCGGCGTATGATAGAGACTGACAAAAGAGTGACCTATCAGCAGATTCGGACAAGTCTAGGCATAGGTATGAGTCAAGTGCACAAAATCCTCCATGAACATTTAGCGATCAGGAAGCTTTCTGCCCGCTGGATACCGCATAATTTGACCGAGGCTCAAAAACTCCGCCGTGTTGATTGGTGCCGAGAAATGATCCAAAAATTTAATGGAGGTGACAAATGCTGTATTCGACATACTAACGTGTAACGAAAGCTGGATTTACTGTTATGATTCGGAAACCACAAGACAGTCTGCTCAGTGTGTGTTTCGTTCCGAAGAGTTGCCAACTAAAGTGAAGAGAGGTCGAAGTGTTGGAAAAAAGATGGTGGCCTCGTTCTTCGGAAAGACAGGTCACGCGACAGTTGTCTTAGAGGATCAGAAAACGGTTAATGCAGAGTGGTACACTAACAACTGTTTGCCACTTGTCTTGGAAAAAGTTCGAGAGAAACGACCTCGCAGCAGGATCCTCCTTCATCACGACAATGCCTCGTCGCACACTGCCAGGCAAACGATCCACTATTTGGCGACCTTAGACGTGGAATTACTGGGTCACCCGCCGTATAGCCCCGATCTCGCACCCTGCGATTTTTATTTATTCCCGAAAATAAAAGAAAAACTTCGAGGAAAACATTTATGGACGCCGAAGAAGCACTGGCTGCGTTTCAAAACGCCGTTGAAGAGGGCAAGGTGCTTTTCTCAATGGTTCCATCAAATGCAGCGATGTATTGATGTAAATGGACGCTATTTTGAAAGTTATAATAAAACTAATAAACTTGCTAGAATGCTTAGTTTTTGATTTTCTAAAAACTTTCAGTTTGACCCTCGTATTGTAGAAGTACAAAGGAGTTCCTTTTAATATTAGAAATATTTTTGTATACATACATATTTAATAAAACGGACAGTAATTTCTAGTATTCTTTTTTAATAGTATGACATTTATCAACATAAATGAAACTACTCATTGAAAATTGTTAAAATTTGACATGTGAGTTTCATGGCGAATGCAGGTGAACTACGAATTTCCTATGGAAATGGAAACAACGCGGCCTTACGCTTTACATTTCTACGTAAATATGGGAAATAAAAGGTTAGTACGTACACATGTGATCATCTTATTAATTCTAAGTGGAATAAATATATATATATATATATATATATATATATATATATATATATAATATATATATATATATATATATATATATATATATATATTATATATATATATATATATATATATATATTATATATATATATATATATATATATATATATATATATATATATATATATATATATATATATATATATATATATATATATTATATATATATATATATATATATATATATATATATATATATATATATATATATATAATATTATATATAACACTGAAATAAATATAAGTAAAATATATTTTAATTCACCTATTATAATCGCTTCGCACCGCTTCATACCGACCTCAGCTGGATATTGAATTAACAAAACGCCACACTGTGGAATTTTAATGACAGAGGGATTTTTCTTGCTTCTGTAATTTTTTGAGGTCGCCGTCGATTAATATTTCCATTTCTATACCGATGTAAATTATTTTAATTTGGTTATATCATTGTAAAAAATATAGAAAATGATATCTATTTACATTTTACAGCCTTGATTTCTGCCATTTAGCAGGTAATGTCTTGAAAATTGGGTGGAAAGTTTTAAAACCAGAGAAAGAAAATTAATGAAAAAATTACAAACACTCCACTCCTCTTTTCCTACTCACTTTGTTTTACAGAGTGGGGAAAGTGATAGTGATAAGGCAGATAATTTCTTTTTCTTTAAGTATTTATTTCAAATCTTAACTTAACAGATCATATAAAAATATTAGTACGTATAAAATATTTAAAAATAGACAACGTCCTTCTATATCTGTATGTAAATGTACGTAAAACAGTTTTAAAAAAGCTCTAACCCTAGCAGCAGTATTTGACGTAACAATCCATCAATCAACTTCGTATGGAAGTTGTTTGTAATATATTCACTTTTAAATGTATATTGTAGTTCACTTCATAGAATAAGCTTTGTGTAGCTTTCATATTTAGAGACTGATCTAAGGTATAAAAATATCATAAAAGTTTTTAAATTTGCAGTTTGTTTAACTAGAATAAGGTAATACTTGAAAGTTGCTATACATGTGATACATGTTATTATTATAATTATTGTATACGCTACGTAATATATACCAATTTCTTTTTCTTATACTTAAAATTAAAACAAATTGATTGAAATTAATGCAGTTCTCACTAGGGTTTACTACAAAAGGTCAAAGCTGTAATAGTATCACAACAGGTTTGAGTGCTATTAGCAATTCTAAGTTTTTGTTACTCTATGATTTGAAGTTAAAATTGAAGTTGAGATGTTTGTTTAGTTTTCAGTTAGTTTCAAGTATAAAGATAGAAGAGGCCAGTGTTGTCTTACAGTATTGATATTTCTACGTTATCATATTTTTTGAACAGATTCATTATGCGACTAAACAAAGCTTGCATATATTTTATGCATATTACGAAGGATTTATACTTAGAAACTTATATTTTTTTTTGTATTTATCATTTCATTTATTTACAATAACAGTATATTTTTACAATACATATTTAAGAGGTTTATATAACGAATTTATATCGAGAAAATAACTTGAATATAGTATTTAGAAACTGGATATCTCACTAGGATACACTGTGCGAAGATAGCCAGTGCGTGATAAAAATATTTATAATTTTTTAACAACACCGAATATAAAATATTGTTAGTAATATTATTTATAATTATTTATTTTGATTTTTTTATTACATTACAGTATAATAGTTTTTGTATTTAGTATATTATTTAGTTTATTTAATATCAAGACAGTCCCTAAATTAAAGATATTACGTTTCAATCTCTTGCCACAAATGGATATCAAACCTACGCTTATCACGCTTTCCCACGAAAACTTCTTACAAAATAATTTAAAACGTTTTCACATAATTTACTAAGTACATACAATCGATTCATTCACCACGTTCACGTCAACACCAGTGTGAATATCCCAGTCGTATATGTAGGTTAATACGCAAGCTTGTTACAGAAAGCTCCGCAATTCAACTTCTTGTTCCTCTATAAAGTTCGTTTGCGTCGCCGCCGTCTTTAAAACAAAAACACATGCTAAGTGAAAATGTATAGAGCCGCTAATGAAGTGTTCTGAGTAGATTTTTGCGCACTAATTTTGACATTTGTTAGTTATATTTTAAACTACCTTTAGTTTTTTCTTCTTTTGTGACTCGCTGTGTAGTTTTGTGTTTATTTTAGATGTAGTGATAAAGCTTAAATTTGTATTGAAATATTGTAAGTGGTACAATAGACCAGAAAGTAAATTTAAAAGTGCTGTATATAAATTCACATTAAATACGATCTAATTTTTATGTTTCTAAATATATATATATAATTCTTAATATATAAGAAAAAAATAATATTAATAAAAATTATGTTAATTGGTGTAGAAGTACCCTAGTTTTAGTAATGAGCCCCAAACAGTATCCCATGAAGCCAGATCGCAAATGAGATCCCAATTAGACAGTCAAAAGCTAAAAAGTCTTTTTATATATTCATTATGATGTATTCTCCAAATACTTCTATCTTTTGTTTTCAAAACAGGTAATTGTCGACATTGTTAGGATAATGACACCTGTCTTTATGAGCTTTATACAAGGGCTTTATTAACTAGTCTATCCGTTTTGAGTTAAAAAGATTTTCTTACAGGTAAATATGAAGATTTTGTGACTACAAATATATTTATAATGTATCTTTATTTTAGTCTGACACAAAAGTTCTAGCTTCTCTTCTTCGTTGCGGTGAATGCTTGTATTGAAATATTTATACTATACTGCACTAGTATTATAATTTATTGAATATAAAGAATCGGGAAATTAAACGTGAATCTTAAAAATGCTATTATAAAGCAGCGGTACAACGCCTGACTGTACATGTGACTGTTGTAGGTTTGGTTTCCATTCTTTGCCATTTAGTAAATAGACAAAAGGCGGGAAGTGTGTTACAGAATGTCGTATTCATTTTAAAGTCGATAACACTCAGTCGTAACCAAGTAATAACGCTTAATATGAAATGTAATAAAACTCCCAACACGTGAAATCAGGATACAGGATATACCACGCCGTCATATGACACGTTACAGCATATTAAAGTGAATATATTATGTTTTGTATAACATACAGCTATACGTATGTATGTATGTTTTATGTTGATAGTGATATCATTCAATGTTGATGTTACATGTGCTTTGGTGTACTGACATTTCTAATGTCGAAAAGAAAATGTATGAATTTAATTCTATTTGCTAGCTTAGCTCGTATATTATTACTTTTTAATAATAAAATTATAATTTTTATATGCACAAGCTATCGCGTTTCTTGTCAGTTCTTCTCAGCAGAATTATGTTTTGACTCTGTGCCATTATTTTCATTCTACTCAAAAGTGCTCGTAAAAGTTAAACAGTACACAACATTTCAAATTAGAATATTTTTCATATCTGTATTTCGGACAATGTCTAATAACTTAAACTAGTTAAATTATGATTGCTTGAATAAACACTAGACGTAGCGGCGTAAAGTGTGCTTTATCAGCTAAGGATTTAGCGAACTATAAATATGCAGTTATTGAAGGATGCGGCATAATAATATTGGTCTCAACGCGGTCTCTAAGCGATAAGGCCGCCTATTGTACGGCTTGGGAGTCCGTTCAAACCATGTACATAGACGATAAGCTTATACACGACGTATATGTATATATGTACATATGTATGATCATAATCAATTTTTTACCGATATATTTATTTACAGTGTATATATAATATTTTTATGGTCCAGTCAACTAGGTGTCCTAGGGACATTTGAACAAAAATATTTTTTTCTGCTATAACAGATAGATTATATTTAGTTGCAGGAAAGCTGAACCTAAAGTGACGTTTTCTGTGTGTGAGTGAAGTTTAAAACAAACGTATTAAGTATTTACAGATAATAATACAATATTAGTCTGTATACATATCATTCTCTGCAGATCTAATTATTATGCAGTTTTCCCCCACTTTTAAATATGATATTATGCCTTGTATTAAAATATGTAATTTTTCATTAAAAATGTCATTAAATTAAGTTAATGTCATATCTACTATTAGTACAATGTTTTTGACACATTTAAAACAATTAGCAGCTCGTGTCTCACGGTCTGCGGGTAGGGGATACGTGGATACGACTGACACCTCTTTAAAGTACGTTCACTAGATACTGGTGACGCTCTCGTTTAACCATCGACTACTGTTCTGACCGCGGCTTCGCTTGTTACCTGTTGCTTATTAATTGTTCTTCATTATTCATCCTATGTATATATGTATGTGTAGCATCAGATCTTGTTTATACAAAAAATGTAATAAATATATTAAAGCTCACTTTAAATATTTTTGCGGGTGATATTCCAAAATATGAATAAATGACCTATCAGGATGTATAGTAAGCGTAGTGTAGCTAACTTCGTATAAGTGTAAATATTGAGGATAATTTAGTAAATAAATATAAAATACATTGTTATAGTTCAAGAATTTTAATACCAAATTTAATACCAATGAGACGAATAAAAAATGTTGATAAGAAGTTACTCCACTCGTAAATGAATATCGATTGCACAATCTACAAAAAAGTCTTCATAAACAAAACGTCCGGTTTGTGTTCTGAGAAAGAATGGCTACTACTAGAATGTACTGCTTGGTAATACAAAGCCATAAGCAATAACAATTCCGCCGATGAACACGTAATGTCTTTACAACAACTGTAGAATGTCTTAATCTAAACAACCTCATGAAATAACAAAATGGTAAATTATATGTTGTTTTTTCATATATATTTTAATTATATCATATAGTTTTAATTATATAGTAATATTTTTAAACAAATTTAAATAATAACATTCTTATTCAAGTCAAATATATTTTTTATTTGGAATATTTCACCACTGACACTTGGTCGTACTTTTTTAACTCGAAATATACTTTGTATTTGTGAATTGATATTTTCAGAACTAGAAAAAATATGTCATAAGCCTACATTTTAGTGTAGATAGAAATCTGCTGTATCAACAGTCACAGAGCCACACCTTGCGGCTCGCGGCGCACAGGCCTTAGGTCGCCTTCGGTCGCCGGCGGATAACGGATTCTACTCTCCTTACATATAACTTCTAAGTTATCAATTAATAAAATTTTTTTGGCGTTCGGTGTATTATTAAACAGCGGTTGTAGGTTCCACAAATTACAATTTCTCTTCCTTCTTAAAAGTAAACATAAAAAAGAGTAATGAGAGACTAATCTTTCCGTTATTGACAGTGATTTTATTATTGTTACTTTACCATTTTAGATTACGAAGTGGAAGCTTACAAAATGATCGTCATCACCAGCGAGCTTTTAGCGAGAATTTATTGTTTAAATCAGTGGGAAAAATAAATTAGCATAGGGAGGCTCTAAAGCCTTATTATTTAGTAAAAAAATGAAGAACTTCGCAATAAGTATTATTTTGTACCTATTTTTAAAATTTTTGAATAACATATTTGGAAACTTATATTTGGAATTTCAATTATTATGGCTGAAACAGTCCTTACTATACGCTTTATCTTATATCACTTTTTAACTAATTATATATAATAATAGTAAAAATGATATTTTCTTTATTATAGTTTACCTTAAAAGAAAGTTATTGGAAACAAATGCGGAAAATGCGGTTTGCGTTAGTCACGTTACAGTCATAGCTGATTATTCTTAATACAGCTCGAGGATGTTTTTTATATATAAATAAATAACAATGGAACGACTTGGCTCATCCGGATGGGTCATGTAGAGCAGATAAGGCAAGGTGAATTGTGATAACAACCAACTGCTTACTGTGGGCTCTCAATCCCTTAGTACCGGCCCGAGGCGGTTGTCTCTACGATATACGGTACAGTCGTATGCCGTGCGAATTGCTTAGTTTGCTAATTTAGATTTTAGTAGAGTTTGGAAATATGTGTCCCATCTATGTACGTTTGATTGTCAAGTGTGATATGGATACGCGAGTAATGTTACAGATTTTGAGCCAAAATATTGAGACAATTAAATAAGATTACAGTATAATAAGAGTTAATAGTAATTAAGTGTATTTTTTTTAAATTAAATATATTTCTGAAATTTACATATTTTTTTAAATTTTATCTCCCATATAGCAAAGTAGACAGAGTGAATTTCCTCCGCATTTCGAGACAAGGCTCTTAAGTAGTGGAAGAGCCTCAGAGGTATGAACGAGCGAAACTAGCAGTTCATGCAAATGCAAGTCAAATCTTCCCGTCTTTAAGGCACGCATCGTCCTTCTACCAGAGCGAGCAAATAAAATATTTATTTTCTTCTAATGAAAACTGAACCCACAACTTTCGCGTTTACAGTCAGAGTCAGGCGCTGTGTCACTAAACAATGACGACACTTTTTGTCAATTCTTTAAAAATTCTTATTACATAAAGTAATGAACTATTATATGTATTATATTTAGTTCTCGATGTTCAATTATGAACATATAAGAAATTGGAAAGATCTTTGTACAATTTTTAATAAATGTTACGAACATTTTCGTTATGTCCCACCTTAATTGATATCAACTTTCGCAAAAAACTTGAAAATACTGTTGTTTGTTTTTTTTTTCATATAAAAATATCGGCACGTCTTTATACTTGTATAGGGATATACTTTGATTTTGAGGACAACATTTGTAGATTAGCTCTAACACAATATACATAACTAATTCATCTCTTAAATTACGCCGTGTATTATTAAGAACCGCATTAAAATTTATTTCGTTGTTCAAAATTTAAAAGTAAATTTCTGCACTTTTCTTATAACAAGGAAGGGACAAAGAATCAAAGAACGCAACAGTTATTGTAGAGATTACAATATAAAATTTACTGTTTTATTATTTAACTGGTGCGTGAAATTTAAATTAATACAAGCTTCATTTTTTGAACGTCATATAAAATACTACTGCACTCACTTACTGATTCCACAAAGCTTTGAAAAAGCACATACATAGCATAGCGTGGACTGAAAGTTTTATTTGTATTTGAACGTAACGTTTAATTCCGTCAATTGAAACTTAGAATGCGTTATGTCATAGACTACTTAAAATAATCTTATTTACAGCGAAAGCGAAGCCGCGAGAAAAAGTTAGTGTAATTATATATGACTTGTTCGATGAGTTGCGGAGAAAATATCAAATGGAGGTCCCATTTGACTAATTGATAGCAGGTTAAACTGCTTCTTGCTATTTAGTTACTAGAACTTCTCAGTTGGTACACATGACAAAGAAAATAGTTACTTTAAAATAAAAATATTTTTATCTCATGTTTTGATCAACATTTACATTGTATGTGTGACAGTAAGCTTTGTAGTTGTCGCTTCGACTTCTACTCTAAGGTTATTTTTTATTATTCGCTTGGGTAAAACGTAGGAATGGGTAAGGCTAAATTTTGACTACTGAGAACTTTGACACAAAAATTAATAAGGTAAAAAAAGCACACTCATATACACCTTGAAAAGAACATGTTTCACCACTTCAAAGGTATTGCGTATTAGGTATCTAACTGAGCAATTTTTACAATAATATTAAATGTTTGTAAAACTCTATGGAAGAAGAGGCAAAGTCAAGGTCAACCCTTATAAAACAAATTACATAGAACAGAAAACAAATTAGATTCCAAATGAGCTTTCAATCTTCATTAATACCTCTCTATTTATGAGATTAATAATTCCAGCTCCCTTCATTGCATCGGTCTTAAGACAAATTATGTAACTTCATCATTGCCTCAGTCTAGACTAATGGCGGTGTAGGTTTGATTTGAAGAAAAAAAGATGTTTTTGTCATCTTTGTTTCGTTTTCAAACAAATACGCCTTAAAACGTTTTTGGGTTTAGAAATAGTCAGTCCTAATATGTCTTTATAGCAATGAATGATTATTTGTGTTTTATATAATATCTAAGTGTAATATGTGTTTATGAAAAAATGAGCAAAAGAACTTTTTTTTGTTTAATCATGTCATGTATTATGGACCTTATAATTATTTTTTCCTTAAATAAACTTTGTACTCGCGATTGTCAATTAAATATATCTCAAATTCGTGACAATTGCCACCAATGGTTTAAAGTTGTACCAAAACCACATGGAACATAATATGTTATTACATCATATAAATGTTTATGTGTGTGGAGTGAAATAACTCAACATCGCTAATTTGATTATCACAGTGTAGAAATATGTAAAGTATTTTTTTCTCTTTCTCTTTCTTATTCAAGCTTACGTTTTTTTTTTTTTTTTTTTTTTTTTATAATATAGGTGGCAAACGAGCTGACAGATCACCTGATGGTAAGTGAATACTGCCGCCCATAGACAT
Source organism: Dione vanillae (assembly GCA_037178615.1). Classification (NCBI taxonomy): domain Eukaryota; kingdom Metazoa; phylum Arthropoda; class Insecta; order Lepidoptera; family Nymphalidae; genus Dione; species Dione vanillae. Next base: position 681,789 of record JAZFAU010000091.1, on the reverse strand, counting down.
TTGCAACACCAGAGGAGCTACAAATTGCGTTGCCAGCCTTTTAAAAGGGAATACGCTCTTTTCTTGAAGGTCTGCAGGTCGTATCTGTCCGGAAAAGCCGCATGCGGCAACTCATTCCACAATTTTGTGGTGCGGGGCAGAAAATTTCTGTTAAAACGCACAATAGTACTCTGCCAACTGTCAAGGTGGTGGGGGTGGTAGAGTTGTCGCATAGATCGATGACGGAAAGAGGCGGCAGGGATCAGCCCGAACAGTTCTTCAGAGCACTCCCCATGATATATGCGGTAGAGAATGCATAGCGAGGCTACATCTCTACGCAGTGCCAAGGTGTCGAGCCGATCAGAAATCTTTTCGCAATCGACAATTCGAGTCGCTCTCCTTTGAATGCGGTCTAGAGGGAGAAGCTGGTACTGGGGAGCCCCTGCCCAAAGATGTGAACAGTATTCCATGTGAGGCCGAACCTGAGCTTTATAAAATTGCAGGCGGTGAGCCGGCGTGAAATACCGTTTCGATCTATTGAGCACACCGAGCTTCTTCGAGGCTAATTTAGCCTTACCCTCCAGATGACCACGAAACTGGACTTCGCTCGATATGTCGACGCCAAGAATTCCGATATTGGCTTTGGCTGTTAGAGGAGTGCTCTCAAAACGGAGCGATACGATAAATGGCAGCGTTTTAGCGGTGAACGCGCAAACTTGTGTCTTCTTGGTGTTAAATTGGATAAGGTTTAGTTTACCCCGGTCTGATATTTTCTGAAACGAAGTTTCAATTTCAGACACAAGTTTGGTTCGGCTTTCAATGACGTTTTTCCGTGAAATGTTGGCGCAGCCGGTGTGTAAAGCATCACCCGTGCTGTCATCCGCATAACAATGAATGCCACTCATTTGCAGCATATCATTAATGTGCAGAAGGAACAGCGTGGGTGATAGCACACAGCCTTGCGGGACACCAGCATTAACGGACATGAGATCAGAGGATTCGCCGTCGACTACGACCTTTATGCTTCTGTCAGTTAGGAAACTGGCGACCCATTCGCATAATTTCTCAGGAAGCCCATAGGAAGGAAGCTTTGAAAGTAGCGCTTTATGCCAAACCCGATCGAAGGCCTTCGCTATATCCAGACTAAAAGCCACAGCCTCGCCCTTACTCTCGATGGCCTGTGCCCAACGATGTATCAGGTATACTAGGAGATCACCAGCCGAGCGACCCTGACGGAAGCCGTACTGATGGTCTTTAAGCAGCTGGTAATCCTCAAGGTACCGTAGGAGCTGGTTGTTAATGATGGATTCCATTACTTTCGAGAGCAATGAGGTTATGGCTATTGGCCTGTAATTGGTCGGATCTGAGCGGTCACCTTTTTTAGGGATCGGGTGCACTAAAGCTGTCTTCCATGAAGTCGGGACTATGCTAGAGGAATAGGAAAGCCGAAAAAGGCACGTTATTGCCGGTGCCAACTCCGGGGCGCACGTCTTTAGAATAATGGGAGAGATTCCATCGGGCCCGCTCGATTTGTGGACATCCAGGGATAGCATTGCTGACCGCACTGCTTTTTGGTGGAAACGGATGTCCGGCATGACAAAATTGCACCGTGGTATTATCGGCGGGTCTTGGCCCTTGTCATCCAGGAATGAGTTGGACGCAAAGAATTTGCCCAGGAGGTCGGCTTTCTCCTTTGCGTCGTGGACCAATGAATCTTCTCCCTTGAGCAAAAGTGGTAGAGATGGCGTACAGAAATTTCCTTGGACGGCTTTAGCGAGAAACCAAAATGCGCGAGTTCCAGACGGAAGACGCTCTAGTCGCTCGCCAATCCTGGAGGTGTACAAAAACCTCGCCCTAGCGATGTCCCTTTTGAAGGATCGGGATGAGTGGTTAAACTTCTTTTTTAAGGCACTGGTATTCACATCCTTCGTCGCTGGCCTGGTAAGCCTCCCACTTATTGCGAGAAGCAAATTTGCAGGATCGACTAAACCAAGTTTGGCATTTGGCACCAATAGGGAACACAGAGTTTGGAATGAAAAGTTCCATACCCTGCATCACCACATCAGCAATAGCATCAGCAACGGCATTGGGGTCAACCAGTGCAAAGCAAACCTGACTCCACGACGCAAGCGTCATTTTACGCCGGTTTTCTGTAAGGCCGTGGTATCACTCCGGTCGAGCCGGCCCATTCGTGAAAATGCAAGGCTCTCCCACGGTAATTATTAATAGATAACTTAGAAGTTATATGAAAGAAGAGTAGAATCCGTTATCTTTTTGAAATTTGACAATACGTGAATCAAAGCAAAGCCAACCAAGTGCTCCACTACATATAGAAAAGCACAAAAACATGTCTATTATTTGGAAAATCCCTTACAATATTCATTTTATTCTGTTTTCAGTAATTATTGTTGTAGGAGTAACGACTGAACTATATCGCAATCATCATACATTACTTCACGAGATACATCAGGGAGACATACAAACAGAGACAGGTCCAACCGACTGCAGTCTTAAAAAATAAATCCCAAAAAATAAAAGTAAAACGAAAAAATGTCAAACTAAGCGTGCATACAGATGTATATAACACATACATAGATACGCGTATAATGTCGGTCGCCGGTCAGGGTCGGACTTAAGGCCTGTGCAATGAGCCGCGAGGTGTGGGTCTGGGACTGTTGGAACAGCAGATTTCTATCTACACTGAAATGTAGGCTTACGACATATTTCTTTTTAGTTCTAAAAATACGTATTACAAATATAAAGTATATTTCGAGCTAAAAAGGGTACAGACCAAGTGTCTGTAGTGTGGTTTATATTTTATTAAATAAAAAAAATATTTGAATATGAATGTTATATTTGTTTTAATTTTTAGAATATATAATTAAAAATGTATGTTATGTTTAAAATAAATGTGAAAATATATGTATCTTATAATTTACCATTTTGCTTTTAGAAAGTTGGTTAATATTATGGCTTTCTATCATTCTTATTCAACGTTCAAGACACAGGCGTTGTTCACAGGCGTAATTAAACGTCACGCTTTGTATTACCAAAGTGGGTGATAAAAAGCAATCAAAGTAGGCAGAAGGTTGTAGTATGTACGTATATCACAAATCAAAATTTACTAAAGTCTTTCAATTTATAAAAGAATTTCCGCTTAAAGGTCGTTTAACAGACATTGACCTTGTTATTATAATAATAAAAACAAACACAAAACTACACAGCGAGTGAAAAAAGAAGAAAAAACTAAAGGTAGTTTAAAATATAACTAACAAATGTCAAAATTAGTGCGCAAAAATCTACTTCATTAGCGGCTCTATACATTTTCACTTAACATGTGTTTTTGTTTTAAAGATGGCGGCGACGTAAACGAACTTTATAGAGAAACAAGAAGTTGAATTGCGGAGCTTTCTGTAACAAGCTTGCGTATTAACCTACATATACGACTGGGATATTCACACTGGTGTTGACGTGAACGTGGTGAATGAATAGGTTGTATGTATCTTAGTAAATTATGTGAAAACGTTTTAAATTATTTTGTAAGAAGCTTTCGTGGGAAAGCGTGATAAGCGTAGGTTTGATATCCATTTGTGGCAAGAGATTGAAACGTAATATCTTTAATTTAGGGACTGTCTTGACATTAAATAAACTAAATAATATACTAAATACAAAAACTATTATACTGTAATGTAATAAAAAAAATCAAAAATAAATAATTATAAATAATATTACTAACAATATTTTATATTCGGTGTTTATATTTTATATTAGTCACCAATTGTCTAGGGCGCTACGGCCCTTTAGCTTTAAAATGGCGCACCCTAATTCACGACTAGTCTCCAGCACTATTAAAATTCTATCTAAATACGTTCCAAATGACTCTTCCAGATCAAAGTAATTTAGTAAGATGGGGTAAAGCTACCGATAAATCTTGCTACATCTGTAAAGAGGCAGTAAGGACAGCTAAACATATGCTGGTAGGGTGTAGGGTACTCTTGGATAGTGGTCAATACTCGCGGCGCCACGATAAAGTACTAGAAATCATACGTGTAGCCGTTAGTCTATCTGTAGCAAGAGCACAGAGAAATATAACAACCAGCAAACGCTCAATAGAGTTTGTGAAAGAAGGTTTTTATAAAAAACCCACACAAAAACCTTTCTCTATATTAGATCCAGCTCCCGATTGGACACGTATGAGAAACAGTATAGAATCCCTGAGGATATTTGTGTTTCGTCATCCAGACCGGATATTTTTCTCTATTCTCGAAGCCTAAAACGCATAGTACTGGTAGAACTTACAGTTCCGTAGGAAACAAATATCCCAAAAAGTCACCATCTAAAACTTAATAAATACTTTGATCTTACAAACGAACTGACCAGGAATAGGTTTAGAGTTAGCTTATTTGCGGTTGAAGTAGGAGCGAGAGGTATAACAGCGAAATCTCTCTATAGTTTACTCAAAGATCTCGGCCTATCTAGAACTATTATAAATTCATTTCTAGAACGCACTTCAAAGGCGGCTTTGGTAGAATCGTTTAGAATTTGGTTAGGTAGTGGGAGGAGCTCGGACAGTGAAGGTGAGCGTTAATGCATTTTAAAGGGGCCCCTTTAAACCTACACTTGGGTCGCAAGTCCCAAGCGCTGATCGGAGCTCCTCTTCCTACAACGCGATGAGCCCGGCACCCGCACGGTGAATCCATAGAATGCTAAGCAGTATTCTTCTCATTTAAAGTGACAGCCCGGAGAGACGGGATGACGCTGGACAGACAGTTGACTGCTGGAAAGACAGCTGGCAGCTGGGAAGATAGCTGACTGTTGGAAAGACAGCCGCGGGCAATGGCCTAGCAAGCCAAGCCCAGGAAACTTTTAAAGCTAAAAGTCCTTATAAGAAAAATACCCCTGGGACAGTCCGAGAGGAGGGGCGGAAGAACTGTCCACCGGTTGAAGCAAACAACGAAAGCAGCGCGAATACGGACTTGAAATGCCCCACGTGCGGGAAAAATTACAAGAGAAGAGCCTGGTATATTAAACATCTTAAAACACATGATGGTGTTGAAGCACGACAGTCGTCGGTAAGCTCTTCGACTATCACTGCGGATAGAGTTGACCCTCATCTGTCCCATGGTGAGCCATTGAGTGAAGAGTATCAGGAGTCCATTTCCAACCGGACACGTCTTAGCATTCCCAATATAAAGCAATCGACATGGAAAGCTCACGACGAACGATTAGCGGTCCTGTTAGAGCATCCGGGCTCGAAACAGGAGTTAGACACGCAAGTAGAATCTTTCCAAAAAACTATTTATGACTATTTCAACGAAATATATCCGTCTCCAAATCATTACGCTCGTAAAAACAAAGAAAACGCGTTTAAGTCGAAAATGAGGAGGAAAAAAAGAGAGCTAAAAAAGAATCTTCGTGCGGCCAAAGCGATAGGCGATAATTATCTTAGTCACCAATTGTCTAGGGCGCTACGGTCAACCCTGAAATTAATTCAAGGTATATCGAAACAGATCGCGGAACAACGTAACAATTTCGATCGGGCTGAACACGAGGTAGCTTTTGATAAAAATCCTTTTGAGTACTCAAAAAACATTTTTAAAGAAGATAGAGGTAAGCTTTCCTTGACCGATGAGGCAACTTATGAACATTATAGAAGCACGTACGAAGTAGCTAATATAGAAAGACTATATAAGGAGCCAAATAAACAACGACCTGAGATTCCTCACACTGAATTTCAAAGTGACCCACCAACTTTAGAGGAAATAAATAAACAAATCAAAAAGAAACCATCTAAATCAGCTCCAGGTCCTGATGGTATTCCCTATATAGTATACAAAAAATGTTCATCTGTTCGTAAATACCTCCACAACTTATATGGTAAAATCTGGTCAAGAAAGCAAATACCTACGTCGTTTGGAGAAGCGGTATTTGTCCTCATTCCTAAAAAAGACCGGGTAACAGATCCAAAAGATACTAGGCCGATTGCTCTTACGAATACTCTATCTAAAATCTTTTTCTCATTACTTCAAACGAAAATGACCCATTTTATGATTAGCAATAGGTACTTCAGGCCGAATTACCAGAAAGGGTTTCTACCTGGAGTTTCTGGATGCCTGGAGCATAATAGTTTGTTAACTGAAAGTTTAAAAGACGCCAGAATGTGTGAGAGGCAAATTACAGTGTGTTGGACAGATTTAGAAAACGCGTTCGGGTCAGTACAACACGATCTATTGATGTTTGCGTTAAAATGGTATAATTTTCCTACGATAATAAGCAACATAATCGCGTCATACTATTCCAAATTAAAATTCGTTATAACCTCTAAAGACGGCCATTCAAAACCTTTAGGCTATAAAGTAGGTCTTTTTCAGGGTTGTTGTTTATCCCCAATAATATTTAATATCGTAATAAATATTTTAATAGATAATCTAATTAAACAAGAGAAAAAATGGGGTTATCGGTTTAAGTTCAACAATAAGTACACAGAATCCATCCTTGCTTTCGCGGACGATCTTGCGATACTGACTAGGAATCCAAAGCAATGCCAGCTGCTATTGGATGAAGTAGACGATTTTTGTGCGTGGACGAAAGGAATGAGGACAAAACCTAGTAAGTGTCACTGTTTATGTCTGGGAAGGCGAAACACTAAATATACCTCATACGATCCGGGACTTAAAATTGGCGGTAAAAGCATTGCTATAGTTTCCGAAGCGGCACCTTTTAAATTTCTCGGCAAGAAAATTGACTACAAAGGCCGCACTCCATCTTTAGATGTACTTGTCGACAGCTTTTTGACGGATCTTGAGAAGGTAGATCATCAACCTATAAGTAATGTCAAGAAAGTTTGGATTTACGACAATTTTCTAACATTACGTCTGAATTGGCCTTTCCTCGTGTATGATTTCAATAAGACCCTCTTAACAAAGTTAGATGCAAGTGTCACAAAGATACTGAAGCTTTGGCTTGGGCTAGCGCATTCGGCGGACACCTCAACCTTATTCAGAGATAAAAATAGTTTCGGGTTGAGATTAAAGAAACCATCGGAGCTCTATAAACATCTAAGAGTCTCCAAAACACACATTCTGGGAAAATCACGGGATGAGATTGTTATCTCACTCCCAAAAGACAGAAGTGTCCCAGAGCTCGAATCAAGACTTCAATTCCATAAGCAATTTATAATAGGAGCACAGTCTAGTAAAGTAGGGTTAGGATCAAAGAGGAAAGTTCAAGACACAGACATAATAAAATCTTTTATTCGGCAAGACGAGAACGACAAATAAAAGGTGCACGCATTGGGTTTAGAAATGCAAAACGAGTGGCTCACTATAGGAGGATTCTGTATCCCTTTAGCTTTAAAATGGCGCACCCTAATTCACGACTGGTCTCCAGCACTATTAAAATTCTATCTAAATGCGTTTCAAATGACTCTTCCAGATCAAAGTAATTTAGTAAGATGGGGTAAAGCTACCGATAAATCTTGCTACATCTGTAAAGAGGCAGTAGGGACAGCTAAACATATGCTGGTAGGGTGTAGGGTACTCTTGGATAGTGGTCAATACTCGCGGCGCCACGATAAAGTACTAGAAATCATACGTGAAGCCGTTAGTCTATCTGTAGCAAGAGCACAGAGAAATATAACAACCAGCAAACGCTCAATAGAGTTTGTGAAAGAAGGTTTTTATAAAAAACCCACACAAAAACCTTTCTCTATATTAGATCCAGCTCCCGATTGGACACGTATGAGAAACAGTATAGAATCCCTGAGGATATTTGTGTTTCGTCATCCAGACCGGATATTTTTCTCTATTCTCGAAGCCTAAAACGCATAGTACTGGTAGAACTTACAGTTCCGTAGGAAACAAATATCCCAAAAAGTCACCATCTAAAACTTAATATAATCTTTGATCTTACAAACGAACTGACCAGGAATAGGTTTAGAGTTAGCTTATTTGCGGTTGAAGTAGGAGCGAGAGGTATAACAGCGAAATCTCTCTATAGTTTACTCAAAGATCTCGGCCTATCTAGAACTATTATAAATTCATTTCTAGAACGCACTTCAAAGGCGGCTTTGGTAGAATCGTTTAGAATTTGGTTAGGTAGTGGGAGGAGCTCGGACAGTGAAGGTGAGCGTTAATGCATTTTAAAGGGGCCCCTTTAAACCTACACTTGGGTCGCAAGTCCCAAGCGCTGATCGGAGCTCCTCTTCCTACAACGCGATGGGCCCGGCACCCGCACGGTGAATCCATAGAATGCTAAGCAGTTTTCTTCTCTTCATTTTTATCACGCACTGGCTATCTTCGCACAGTGTATCCTAGTGAGATATCCAAAGTTTCTAAATACTATATTCAAGTTATTTTCTCGATATAACTTCGTTATGTAAATCTCTTAAATATGTATTGTAAAAATATACTGTTATTGTAAATAAATGAAATTGTAAATACAAAAAAAATAAAATATAAGTTTCTAAGTATAAATCCTTCGTAATATGCATAAAATATATGCAAGCTTTGTTTAGTCGCATAATGAATCTGTTCAAGAAATCTGATAACGTAGAAATATCAATACTGTTAGACAACACTGGCCTCTTCTATATTTATACTTGAAAGTAACTGAAAACTAAACAAACATCTCAACTTCAATTTTAACTTCAAATCATAGAGTAGCAAAAATTTAGAATTGCTAATAGCACTCAAAACTCTTGTGATACTATTATAGCTTTGACCTTTTGTAGTAAATTCTAATGAGAACTACATTAATCTCAATCAATTTGTTTCAATTTTAATTATAATAATAACATGTATCACATGTATAGCAACTTTTAAGTATTAACCTTATTCTAGTGAAAGAAAATTTAATAACTTTTTATATTTTTTTTATAAATTTAATAACCTTAGATCAGTCTCTAAATATAAGTAGTTATATAAAATCAACACAAAGCTCATTCTATGCAAGTGAACTACAATATACATCAAAAAGTGAATATATAGCAAACAACTTCCATATGAAGTTGATTGATGGATTGTTACGTCGAATACTGCTGCTAGGGTTTTAAAATTGTTTTACGTACATTTACATACAGATATAGAAGGACGTTGTCTATTTTTATATATTTAATACGTACTAATATTTCTATATGATCTGTTAAGTTAAGATTTGAAATAAATACTTAAAGAAAAAGCAATTACCTGCATTATCACATCACTTTCCCCACTCCGTAAAACAAAGTGAGTAGGAAAAGAGAGTGTTTGTAATTTTTCATTAATTTTCCTGTTCTGGTTTAAAACTTTCCACCCAATTTTGAAGACATTAGCTGTTAAATGGCAGAAATCAAGGCTGTAAAATGTATATAGATAGCATTTTATATATTTTTTACAACGATATAACCAAATTAAAAGAATTTACATCGGTATAGAATGGAAATATTAATCGACAGCGATCTCAAAAAATATTACAAAAGCAAGAAAAACCCCTCTGTCATTAAAATTCCACAGTGTGGCGTTGTGTTAATTCAATATCCAGCTGAGGTCGGTATGAAGCGGTGCGAAGCGATTATAATAGGTGAATTAAAATATATTTTTACTTATATTTATTTTCAGTATTATATTGTTTAGTATAAAACAATAATATGTTACCAATTGTTCTACCTATATAGTAACCTTTTATTTCCCATATTTACGTAGAAAAGTAAAGCGTAAGGTCATGTTGTTTCCATTTCCATATGCAATACGTAGTTCACCTGCATTCGCCATGAAATACACACTCACTCACAAATTTTAACAATTTTCAATGAGTAGTTTCATGTATGTTGATAAATATGTGTAGGTATACTATTAAAAAAGAATACTAGAAATTACTGTCCGTTAAAATAAAAATGTTTCTTATATTAGAAAGAACTCCTTTGAATTTCTACAATATAGTTACAATTTCATTCTTAGCAGCTCTATTGGGAGATTTCTACGAAGCCACGCTCCCTTAATAATGTTAGATAAAATAATTACTTGGTGAAAATGGTTACTGATACTTCAACATTCTTGGTACATAATTTGTATTTGGTTTAAGACTGAGCAAGTAAAAATATTTTTTGGTTAAAAATACATAATATAATTTTTGCTTTATCATAAAGTTTATTTGTTTTTACATAGAATAGTAATGACTTTTACTTTTCGTCAAATTACAACAAATAATTAGTTACATATGTACATAAAACTTCTTTTACATTACTTCTGCATCTATATGTAATATTCTTAGAAAACGGCTATCTCATGGATTACGTGCTAGCAATATCTGCTGTACCACATGTTGGCGCCAAACTTTGTCTCATGTAGAGTGTTGCGGACGTGCTGTCTGTAGATGAAGACTCTATTTAATCGTTAACTACATATGGGAAAGGGAAATTTGATTAGCTCGGTACGTTCAAGTGTAATTATAAAAAATTTTACATATAAGTGATCCAGAAAAAATCTTACAGACCTCTCATGCGGAGCAACTGAACTGCAACCTGAAGCTGCTCGTAAGCTGTATATTATATTTACACATTGAGCACATCTACTAACATTAACTAAACGTCACGTTAAATTTTCACAGTATATTTACTCATAAATAAGAAAATATCTTTAAAATGTAAACCTTTTAACTTTTCACGAGTAATTAAGTTAGAAATTTCATAACACATTTTTCATATTTAATTAAGAATTATTCTAAAATGAGTGGTTATTTTGAATAATTTAGGTTAAAAGCTGTATTTTGAGCTAAAATTAATTTAATTTAGACACCTTTAGCTATGTTGCTATTAAAAGAGCGGCATATTGTATGTTGATATTAAAGCGACATCCAACCGTGAGTTTACACGTTATGTTATTAATGCGAATGTCTACTAAACTTAATATTATAAAACTGTAGAGAATATTCGGTTCACATTTATCGCTCGCATTTATCTCAGCAACTACAGATAAAACGTGAAGTTAGGTTATGTTATATAGTCCATTTATCGAGTAAATCTATATTTTATGCTTTTACCCTTTTGATGCTACCTGTACATAATTACCTTACATTAAAGTTATCTCGGGTATTATAAATATCGCATGTGCATGTTTTTGACTCTAACAAAAGTTACCGTTTGAACGATAAAAACCGAAATATAGCCTAGTCTATTTTGTATTTTTTTTTTTTTTTTTTTATTTCAAAATAATTAGCTCTACAGACACTTGGTCCGTACCCTTTTTTAACTTACACTATATGTTCTTATTACAAATATTGATTATATTAATACATAGAATTAATATTTATCATAATGAACATCTATAATAATCTTTACATTTTTTTTTATATTTAATATTACTTAATCTATTTTGTATTTATATAGCATTATATTAAACCATACAGTAAGAAATAGTTTAGTAAAAGATATTAATTAAACTATATTAGTTTTTATATAAATATCATATTTTATACCTATTAACTTTTTAAAGCAGAATAGACGAAATAATCCAAGTGCTGTGACACTCTGTCTACTGTTGTCTGCTTGAATTTAGAGACTGCATACTAAGTTACGGAACTCAACGCTGTGCTTTCAAACTTTTTTTACCTAAATGGAAAAATAACAACAATTTATTCTTCATGGTGGAAAATGACTCCACGGCGTTACGCCAACAACAACTATTAAATACATGAGTGAGTACATTTATAGTAGTTTCTGTAATTTCATGTTATCCAAAGTTCTATTTTTCTATAAATGTACTCACTACTGTGACGTTCACCGCACCATACTTTTTACATGTTATACTCGTATATATGTACTTATAGCTCTGAAAAAAATTTGCGAAGAAGCTTTTTATTAACTTCTCCATTCGTTAGTCTATTCTTACATCATAATTATTCAGTTATTATAAATAAAATAAAATAAAATAAAAAAATGAAAAATAAAAAAGCCTTTTATTTCCTGTAGATTTTTTTACATTTTGTTATATCTATTAATGTATTAGTACGTTATTTACATATTTCTAGTTTATTCTAAATTACTAATACTAACTTACACACGTATGCTATAACTAAGTTTTCATGTATTTTTATATAACCTAAAGAATAGTTTTATATATTTATCTTTTAAGATGTTATATACATATATACGAATTTATATCTAAGTTTTTTTGTAACATCTCTCGTTTTTTATTTTTTTTTTTATTAATACATGCTACATACATGGTGTGCTACCTAAAAAAATATATTTATTTTATTTTTCTACTTTTAATATATATATACATATACATATACACACATACACACTTACATACATCCACATACATACATATACTTGTACATACATTTTTTTTTTTTTTTTTTTTTTTTTTTTTTTAGTCTACTGGAACCCCAGAATGGGTATAGGCCTCCTCCAGTGATGCCCATTTTGCTCTGTCTTGAGCTACTTGTCTCCAATTTGGACCAGCTATTTTTTTAATATCATCTTCCCATCTCGTGACAGGCCTTCCTCTTTTTCTTTTGCCTGTTGGTCCTTTCCAAAATGTTGTTACTTTTGTCCATCTGGAATCAGCAAGCCGAGCAACATGCCCAGCCCATTTCCACTTCAGTCTTTGTGCGTGCCTCAATACGTCTGTTGCTTTGGTCTTTTTTTTATTTTTGTGTGTCGTATTTTGTCGAGTTTTCTTATTCTTAACATATTTCGTTCGAGTCCTCTCTGACAAACGTTGATCTTTTTCCTTGTTTCTGCAGTAAATTTCCATGTCTGGCAACCATATGTCAAACATGGGAGAAGGCACACATTCATGACTTTACTTTTTATTGGAAGTGGCATATCACTTTTAGAAATGTCTTTAAGACTCCAGTATTTGTTCCATGTCAATTGAACTCTTCTTTCTATTTCTATGTTTTTGTTTTCCCTTTCAAAAGTAATACATTTTCCCAGATATACATATTTTTCGACATATTCTAATAATTTATGTATAATCCTCGTTGGCTCCAGTCTAGTTTGCTTATAATTGTTTCGAGGACTGCTATAAATAGTATTGGCGACATAGGATCCCCTTGTTTAACTCCCCTTTCTATTGGGAAGCACGGGCCTAAGGTTTCTAATTTAATTCTACCCTTATTATTGTTGTATATAGATTTTATTATTTTTATATATGTATCATCGACCCCTTGTTCCGTGAGGCTTTCCCAGATGCTTGTATGTCTTATTGTATCAAAAGCTTTTTGGTAGTCAATAAATGCTATATATAGTTCTCTTTTGTTTTCCTGATACTTTTCCATGATAATTTCAAGTGTGTGGATGTGGTCGCCGGTTGAGAAACCCTTTCTAAATCCAGCTTGTTCTACCGGTTGCTTTTTTAACAATGTGTGACTAATTCTTGTATTAATAATTGAGGAGAATAATTTGTATAGACTCGGTAGCATGCTAATTGGTTTCCAATGTCTTTAGGGTCACCTTTTTTATATATTAGTATAATATTCGACTCTGACCATTGGATCGGTGTTGGAGAATTCTGTAGAATCATGTTAAAAAGATGAGCTAATGGTTCAGATAGAATTATGTGAGCTTTTTTCAGTGCTTCGTTGGGAATGTTATCTGTTCCAGGGCTTTTATCTAGCTTTAGTTTATTTATTGGTTCTGTTATTTCTGATTCATCTATCGGTTTTATGTTTCTTTTTTGTGTGCTAACTGTTACTTTTTCGATATCTATGGTTGTGCTTTCCTGTTTACTGTATAATTTTTTGTAAAATTCTGTTGCGATGGTAATAATATCGTTTCTAGTGTAAAGTTCTGTTTTATTTTTTCTGAGTCCCTCTATCCAAGATGTATTAGTTCTTAATCTCTTGTAGGCTTTCTTTGTACTTCCAGTGCTTTGAAGATGTTCTTTTATTGTGTCTTGTCTGTATTTTGAGTAGTCGGCTTTGATATATTTGTTCACTACTTTGTATAATGCAGAGAGTTCATTTTTCTCGCTTTTTGATTTGTTTTAGTACTCTGTAATTCCTTTCTTCTTTCTAACTTCCTTACTGTAGTTGCCGACAGTATTTTGTGTCGTTTGTTTTCTTCTCTGTTTAGGCGAGCTACTTTTAGACTTGAAGTGATGGCTTCTTCTATTCTGTTATAGCAATATTGTACCGAGGTGTTTTCTCTTGAGGCTGGACTATGAGAGAGTTGTAATAATAGGTTTTCATTGTACTTGTTTATTTCATCTTCGCTCTTAAGTTTACTAATTTGGCTATTTGTAAATTTCACTCTAGATATTTTCCGTCTTTTTAATGTTATTGTTGATCTAACTATCTATGGTCCGAATTGTAGTTCAGGTTTAACGTCTCGATGTTTTGAAAAAATTCTGGTTTGTTTGACAAGATAAAATCAATTTCATTTTTGAAGTCTTTCAGTTATTATAATGAACTATATATCGCGGGCGAAAAATCTACATACAAACAAACACAAAAATCTGTTTATTAATTGTTTAATATATCAGAGGTAACTATTTTAACTGTTAAACATGTCTCGTCTCAATACAAATTCATTCGAATTTATATTGAGAAATTTTAATATAATTCACTGTAAAAGGTTGCTTTCGACACGTTTGTGCGTAACATTTTAAATTAATATCAACACAGGCTTTATATGACTGCCAAATAATATTAATAAATTATATACTTTTATTTGAGTAATTCAATTAACTATTTGGTAATTTACCATCAGGTCATAAAACACTGAATAAATGTTCATGGGTTTGATTTCCACTCGAATTATTCTGACTTCTCTTCTCTGGCAAGCTGTGTTGAGTTTTGCCACAAAATTAAGGCAGAAAATGTAGATTACAACATTTTAACTATAAATCACACACAATGGCGTAAAATATGTAATGATTTAACTTGGATATTGAAAGTTATCGTAAATTGATAGTTATTATGTAGACTGACAATAATAGTAATCATTTATCTAAAATTTTTTTCCTATAAATTATTTATATATAAATGCAAAGTCTGCTATTGCTGTCGTAAAGTATCTATATATAGAGGCCAGGTCAAGTGTAAGTGTGATATGGCAAGTAAATAAGTAAGTAAGTGGATGAGCAAAGCAAGTATGGTAATTCATAAATATATTGTAATTTTTTTTCATTTTCATAGATAAATATGTTAATTTCTTTTTTTTTTATTTTTTTATTTTTAGCTTCACGCTTTATCCCGCACAAGGCAGGGTAGGCAGAGGGAACTACAGGGACTGTGGGAACCTAGTGTTAAGACACTCCGTTGCTTAGCCCCTGCTTTCTCCGTCCCCGCTTTCCGCCGTTTTTGAGGCATTGCGTGTTGAGTAGCGGAACTCAACGCTGCGCTTTGCCTAGTTTGCCAGAGTGAAGAAAATGGAAATAGAAAAATCCATCTTCTCCGACTGGGGATCGAACCCAGTAACCGTCGCGTTACAGGCAGACGCTTACGCCTCTGCGCCACGACGGTCCTCATAAATATGTTAATTCGCTTCGATAATTTGGAAAAGTGGAGAACAGAGTGTCTTTACGTTAGGATTTCCACGTTTCCACTATCATATACTGAGACATATCAAAATAGATTAAAAAGTAGCAAGGTATAGCTTTGTAATTTAAGTAAGCGATTGGTTTTAGTCCTTTTAGTCTAATTCGAGCAGACATTTTAATTAACTCGAAACTGTGGGAAGTGAGAGTAATTTAGAAAATATTAAAGGTTTGTGAGGAAAATTCATAATTAACATTACAATACAACTTTTAGCTCATTTATGATATTTTCTGCGCGGTCTCGTGTCTGAATTAATGAGAAGGTTCTGTGCCGTTGAATTTCAAATAAATTGTTATATTATGTTAGATTATTGTATCAAGGTAATTTTTTTTACAGATTTTGAAATATTTGTAAAGTGGAAAATTTGTCATTTGTATTTACTTGGAAGTCTACCACTGGTGGTAAATAAAATATTGGGTTAAGGTTAGCCGGGTAATAGAATCGCTTGTGACTTAAGTATAAAGTGTTCAAAATTGAAGTATCATACAAAAACGTACGTTAAATGTTAATCGTTAAGTTATAACGCTATTTTGGTAAAATAGTTTCATTTAAACCTGAAAATGGAAGCCGTTCTATAAATGATAATGTTGAAAATGAGGATGAAATAAAACTTGATGCTGATTACCTAATGATATGAGTGATGAAATCGGAAGAATCGATAACCACTGTCATCAACTCCAGGATAGATGAGAAAATAAAACAAGGACAATGGTACAAACATTTCCAAATATTCGTCTGAATACAAAATATGGAAATCTATATAGATAATCTATATTAAAAAAGATGTCACCCCTTGCATCTCTTTTACAAAATGCCAATAACACACCCCAAGTAAGAACGAAAGCCCAACTCGATTACAACTCCACAATATTATTGTTTTATTAATTTTAAAAAGAAATACTTAGAAATGTAATAACTGATCCATCTATACCTAAATCACCTCTTCTCATTTGCCGTGTGAACAGGCAGCTTAATTAAAAAGTTTAATCGCTAAACGAGTATTAAGGTCACAGAACGTTCGATATGCCCCATATTTCTCTAACAACTCTCTCATATTTTGTAAAAAAATGAGAGAGGATGTAGTATAATATCTTTATTAGTTACTTAATAAAAGCAATTGTTTTTTTTATTAATTTATTTTATAAAATAAAAAGTAATCGTGAATATTTATAATAAAAATTGTATATGTGTATATATATAAGTATACAATTTAGTAACCGTTAGTATATTACTACTAGAATATCTACATATAAGCGTACTTAAGATATAGAAACAATTGAGTACTGCATACGGATGTAGTGATAAGTGCATATATAAATAAGGATATTACACGAACTACTTCGCGCTGTGAACAGGTGTTAAATGTATTTCGCCTACGTAATTGTAAAGGAAATTACAAAAAGGAATAAAAAAAAACACGAGGTAAGTGTTTTTCATACATTTAATTAAAATATTAAATATATATTTTCGTTTTAGTATATAGTAGTGATATTAATATTTCTTAATCGCTTTTCTTTTTTTTTACAACACTATACATTTAATATTGTGCATCATCCTTATGATCAGCATCGTCGGGGCACTAGCTTCAGGAAATAACGGCCCGTAATTAAATTTTCTTGATGTGTAAAATGGTCCATGCTCCTGGTTCGCTGTATATATTATATTATCATATATATCAATAAGTATGTATATAATCTACATATACATACATATACATAAATATACATCCAATTACAAAATTATGTCTCAGTAGCAGGATACTAAACGTGTGATATAAAATATTTACCAAATATTAAAATGAGAAACATACAATTGAAAAATATAAAGGCATTTGAAATATGTTACAATAAATTTACATGATATTGCGTCGCCATTTTAACTCGTGACCTTCACACTATAAATTGCACTCTTCGTAATAAATACAAACAAAAACATACACAAACACTTTGATAATGCTTAAAATATACCAAATAATATATAAATATGAATAATAAATACTAGTATTCAGTCATTCATGAATTAAGGCAGTAGTGACGTATTTGGACGGTTGAGGGTTCGATTCCCATGAAGGTAAAATTAATTATTTTTCATTTCTAATAGCAAGACGTTGAGTTGAGTTCTGCCACAGAACATGTAATAATTTTAAATATCATGGAAATTGATATAAGAGTGAATTACGCCTTATTAATGGCATATTCGAAAAAATATCTAATATAACGTCTTGGCTCACGCTTTCAAATAAGTAAGTGTCACGTATGACACATGACGTATTTTAAATATCCATTGTAAATCTGACTACGGATACATTATATGATGTAATGACCTATGTAATAGCCTTCTTGGATAAGCGAGCTGTCCAAAAATAAAACGGTTTACTGCACACTGCTTTCCTGAGACAAGCGTATTCCACTAAGTATATATTTTAGCTTGGGATTTTAGCTTGAAATCTCCGGACGAGGAACAGGATCTACTTTGGTAACATCTCGCTGTTATCAGATAAAGTGAAGTGATTGAACTACAGCACTATCTATTGTTATTATTGACAAATGTATTGTATTTAGTGCGTTATCGTTATCATTACCGTTATCACGGCACTTTACTAGTGGCTCAGTGATGATGTTTGTAAACAAATTAACGTACGACGGTTAGGGATTCAAAGAACAGAATAGCTACTGAATATTGCAATGTATAAAAAATGTTTTATTTTTATATTATATGCAAAAAATTTTTTTGTTTATAACTATATAACAATAATGGGTAATATAAAGGAATCCCAGCGGCATACAGCGTGAAGCTATTTGAAATTGTATTTTATAATGGCTATTATAAATGGCTTGCCTGCGGCTTTAACCGCTTTCCCTACACTAATGTTTATCTAGTAAACTAAATTGCGGCTGCTTACAAATTGTATGTAAGTATTGTACATCTAAGTGTCTAATTACTCTGATTATAAAAACAAATTTATTTTATAGAGGTCTTACTCCGTTGATATTTATTCAACGGAATAATACACAAATTTATTTTATCGAAATTTGATCTCACGGGAATGCCGTGATAAAGATATGTCGCTCCACAATATCCTTGATGTTTCAAGGAAAGTATCGCAAAAATCAGTACAACAGTTCCAGAGATTAACTTGGAGCTTAGGGTCGTGTAAATAAATAATGTGTAATTTTATTTTTAAGTATTAATACAGATTTCTTTTACAATTAATTAATTGTTATGATAAAACATATCTTAAAAACTCGATCAAATCGAAATTATGACACATAAATATTCTAAGCAGGGTATAATACAACAGTACAGTAAAAAGAATAAATATAAAGATATTCTTTTTATTAAAGAGATCATATTTTGTTTCAGATGCTCTTCCTAATATGGACGTCAGTACTGACAGCTGTCCTAGCACTGTACTTCAACAAGGTGTACTCGAGGTTCAGCGACTGCGGAGTGAAGCACCTGAGGGTGGTGCCCTTCTTCGGCAACATGGCGGGTCTAATACTGCGGCAGAACCACTTTAGTGATATGTTGGACAGAGTGTACCGCACCTTTAAGGAGGAAAGGTTTATATGATCTTACATATTTAATCATTTATAGTTGGCAACAATTTCGCCCGTTTCAAGTACGAGGACACTAATATTTATATACTAAGATCAATTGTGTCTGTTTTGACATGGAATTTTTTTGACATGGAACAGAATCTTCGTTCTGGGACATAATCTACTGTTCGTATATTGTAACATATAAATTTTCTTGTTTAATGAAACTTGTGAAAAAAATATAAATCTCGATCCTGTGGTAATTCCAAAATGAAAATTAGCGTTTAATAAATTATAAACCTGCACGAGCAGATTGACAGACAGGCAGTATCTGAAGGTGAGTTCGATACCCACTCGATGAAATAAATTATTTTACTTTACCTGTTCTGGCAATAAACATATTAAGTAAGTACTGTTTTGCATCACATACATATAAATAATGTAAGTATTAAAACTAACAATGTCGTCCCCAGGTTCGTCGGCAGCTACGAGTGCGTTAGCCCTACAGTAATGATACGCGACATTGAGCTAGTGAAGAAAATCGCGATAAAAGACTTTTATAGAATATTTCGTAGATCATAGAGCGTTTGCAGATGATAAAGTAGAACCTCTGTTTGCTAGAAATTTGTTTGCTTTAAAAGGTGATATTTTGTATAATTTTTTATTTTATCACAGCACTTTCTACTAACTCTGGTGTGACAAAAACTGGCATTTAATATCTTCCTGACTGACACCAAAAGCTTTTTAATGTATCTTGATAACTCAAATGTGTTTGTTACGTCTCGAGTGGAATTTAAATTTACATCTATTATTGTACATCCATATTATATCCAAATGTTATTTACAAATTGAAATACAAGTTTCACATTACTATAAACATACAATTATTTAACCCTAATACTTATTTTCTACCAACATGTAGGTGAGGAATGGAAGGACATGAGATCGACATTAAGCCCCGCCTTCACGAGCTCCAAGATAAAGCTAATGGTGCCCTTCATGGAGGAAGTCGGTAACCAGATGATCAGAGCTCTGAAGAAGAAGATTAGCGAGTGCAAAAGTAAGTTTTGAATTCTAAATAATTGCGTTGACACATTAGTCTTATATATATATGTATTTTTTAACAAATAAATACATATAAAATAAATATACCACGAAGTGGCAAATTGGATGATTGTGAAGGTGAACGCTGGGGGTTAATCCCCTTTTAGAAGAATTAATTCCTTCAATTACTCAATACATTAGTACTAAAATATTTTTAGCTGGATACATCGACATTGACTGTAAAGATCTGACTTCACGGTACGCCAATGACGTCATAGCGTCTTGCGCTTTCGGTCTCAAAGTGGACTCTCATACTGACCAGGAGAACCAGTTCTACAAGATGGGCAAATTGGCGTCCGAGTTCAAGTTGCGGCAATTGCTGTTCTTCTTCGTTATGTCTGCTTGTCCAGCTCTTGCTAAGGTTAGTGTTTTGGCTATAGGCTATGTGTTTAAAATGTGAAACCTGGTTTGTAAGGTCCCTGCTTTTTGGGAACAAATTATTTTCTATAATATGTATTTCTGCATAACCTGCCAAAAACAAGATACAGCAAATTAATCAAAATTCAAATATTTTAGATAGTAGTACAATATTTTAAACTTTCGTTTAAAATACTGTTTATAATACTGTTTAGTTCATCTCATCATATTATCATAATCATGTTCAGGTTATGAAATATTGACTTAATTACTTAATAAATCTTAAGAGTAATAATATAATAATATTGCTTGGTCCATCCATCTTTTATCTAAATCCTTGTTTTTCGCCGATAATAATTACGTTAATATTGACGTTAGTGAATCAAAAGAATCAACAGATCAAAAGAATCAATACTAACCATGTACGTCTCCATGAGTTTTCCACAATCACACTTCGTACTATAAAACTTAATTAAACTTATCGATTTTGATGATTTTACGTCAGTGGAGACTACATTGTGATTAGAGATATTTATTTTACGCAAAATCTACAACTAAAATTATATTAAAGGTGTAATTCCTTGCAGTATTTAAAAATTTCACTATTCACGAGCCGAACAAAGGATTTCTTCATAGAACTAGTAAGATACTTCATAGAACAAGCACAATGAAAAATAGAGAAATGAAGAATGTCATCAGACCTGACATGATACATCTCCTTATGGAAGCTAAGAAAGGTATTATTACCTAATTTCTATTATTACAAAAGAGCACAGCAAGTTTTTTTTGCACTATCAGTCTTCCGAAGAGCTAAATTTTTATTTTGTTATTTCTTACTTCTATCATTTGTTTGCCACGTATTGGACTATTCCTAGTATTAACAATATAATGTAAATATTAAAAATGTCCTAATTGTTTAAAATACAGACTTTGTCGTACATAATTATGTAATTAAGCGAGATCTGCTACAAATCAAAATGGACAATATACAGAGTAACACCAAAAAACACAATTATTGATTTCAATAAAATAAAGTGACAGTAATACTTATTTTGTTAACAGGAAGACTCGCTTATGAAGAGAAAGTTGAAAGCGACGTCATCCAGGATACTGGATTCGCTACCGTCGAGGAATCAGCCGTCGGCAAGAAGACTATTAACAGAGGTTTGTTTTGTTTTATTCCTGGTTGAGATCCGGAGGTTGGATATATTGGATATGTTGGGATGGATATATGGATGGATATATTGGGTGACCTTCCCCCAGTATTTTTGATAATGTGCTCTCAAACGCACTTTATCACGCTAGCGCGTTTAAGCATAAAATCATAAGAAACAGTTTATCTTAGCTAAAAAGTAACTCCATTCTTCGTTTTTTAGTTTGGTCTGACAACGACCTTACGGCCCAAGCAGTATTATTCTTTATCGCTGGCTTTGAGACGATATCTATTGCAATGTCATTTGCATTACACGAACTCGCCACACATCCCGAAGTGCAGGACAGATTAGTCAAGGAAATTAAAGAGCAACATGCCAAGAATAATGGAAAACTAAACTTTAATACTATACAAAATATGACTTATATGGATATGGTGACTTCGGGTGAGTTAAGGCTAATTGATAAATTTAAGGTTTAGATTTGTTTAAGAGTAAGTATTGTATCAGAATAGCATGTAGCTCTTCTAATTTCAATTAATTTCAAATAATTGTATATTTCTGTTGATCATAAAATGCTCATACGTATTTAATTTTTAAGAGGTACTAAAACTTTGGCCTCCAATCTTGGCATTGGACAGAATGTGCCTCAAAGACTACAACATGGGAAAACCGAACGGCGAAGCTACTAAAGACTTTATTGTAAGTAAATATTGTTGTACCCATTTATGACATATAATTTGCTTTGAATATAAACTGCGTACTTAATAAAAGGAAACATTTAATTTGAACTTATGCTAAAGATGTGGGTGCTATTAAAAACAATTTTAATTTTAAACGATTATTTAATAACCTTCCAGTCACTAATAAATAAGCTAACATTTAGCAAAGGATTCTTGATGGATATTCTTAATATTCATTTTAATATAACAATATAAATCAAGTAGATAGTGCAATTGATAGGTATATCCATATTAGCCCCGGAAACTGACAAGATACTAAGTTCCTTTCTTTCCTCATTTCCAACTTTTGATACTTTTAAGTGATGGAACTTATCGCACAAAATACAATAATACCAAACCAGTTAATATTGTATTTATTTTATTATATTTAATTTATAGAATATATTTTTGCTCAATAGATGAAACAAAGTGAGATCCTTTCCATACCAGTGTGGTGTTTCC
Organism: Dione vanillae; assembly: GCA_037178615.1. NCBI lineage: Eukaryota > Metazoa > Arthropoda > Insecta > Lepidoptera > Nymphalidae > Dione > Dione vanillae. Next base: position 658,950 of record JAZFAU010000091.1, on the reverse strand, counting down.
ACCACGACCCGGAGTTCTTTCCAGATCCCTACAAATTTGACCCCGAAAGGTTTTCAGAAGAGAACAAACACAATATTAACCCCATGGCGTACATGCCTTTTGGTATTGGCCCTAGAAATTATATCGGTAAGTGAACTTAATTGAACTGTCTTGTAGCTAAATATAAAATTTCTATAAAACAAAATTATATACAATTATATATACATATTTACATCAACTCGTAATCAGTGTTATTGAATAACAGAACGATAAACTAGAGATAATAACGAAGCCACCAAAAGTCTGTGGTTATCACAAGAAAGATAATAAAAAAAACGTATACTATATACGAGTAAAACATATTCTTTTATTTTTTCCAGGTTCAAGATTTGCCCTCTGCGAGCTCAAGTCCCTGCTGTACCAGATCCTGCTGCACATCGAGGTGTCTCCGTCAGAGCGCACACGCCTGCCTGCTAAGCTCTCCACGGACTCCTTCAACCCTCGCCTGCTTGGTGGTCATTGGCTGACGTTTAAGATACGAGACTGATACTTTGGTTAATTTAAAAGTTGTTTTATTACTTTATTTACAAAGTTAGAATATATTAGAAAGCGTATAATTAATATGTTAATAAATATTTTTATAATACATATTTTAGTGACATTAAATTATTAATAGGTCTATTGTCACCTATGATATTAATTTAAGTATTATACAGTTAGTATTTGGGCACTGGGTGTCAAACTTGTATGTTAAATTAGACATAATGAGTACGTATGTTTAAATACAAAACAATAATGGTGGAGATCAACGCCATGATTCGCACTGTTACCAATAAACAAAAGCAATGAAAATATTTCATCCTCCCCAAATGCAAAACTAACCTTGAACTGTCACGTTTTCGGTTAGACGTTGTGTTCCTGCGCTAAGATGGCGACACCTTAAAGATAATTAGAAATATAAAAAATATAAAAATATTATGTTTTAATTCCTAAGTTCCCATTTAATAAATATAAAACAAAGAAAATTTTAACTTCACCTTATTTCCTAGAGTGTGAAAATTAATTTAAATACTTGTCTGAATGTCCCTTCTGCCTACCCCGCTATGTGCGCTATATCCTATAACACGAACATAAAAAAGAAGACATCACAGATTTCATTGACTTTCATACAGACGAAACATTATACACGAACAGACGGACACACAGACAACCCTTAAACAAATATCTTTACTTTAAATATAGATTTTTACATTTAAAATATCCAAATGCAAGTCCTTATTTCAAAAATATTGTAAAAACATTCAATATATCAACGTGAGCTCTTACTCCGCATCTACTAGAGGTACTTCAATACTATTCTATTTCAATTGTTTCAATTTTCGTCATCGACTGTCGCTAGGAATTTCCATTTAACTTTGCTGTGTTATATAAAATGGTGCTTAGAAATTCTCATATTATTTATACATCTGAAAAGAGAGACCTTTAGATATTTTTACATCAACTGAGATTAATGATGTTTACTTTTTCTGCTCTAGTAACACGTGAATAGAAGTGGCGTAACCTAACACTGCACTTAATCTAATCAAGAATATAGTAAATGTTTCTTATATTAAAAATATAATATATATACAATACTCAAATTTTAGACGTTTCGAGCCACAATATGAAATATTTCTTTTAATCATTAAGAATATTTCTAACAATAAGTAAATTCTCTTCAGTCTAAATGAAAATAAAACTTTTTTTAGGATATTACATCAAATTTTTACTTTTCTTTATCAAATACAAGCTATAAGAATATACTAAAGTTTTTTAAGTTATTGAAATATTTATTTTATTAGATTTGTTACTGGCTTATAAAAAGTAATTTTATCTTCGTAATGTCAATACATTAGTTAATTGCAGGACGATAGCTTCAGTGCATAAAATTAGCGAACCAAGCACAGCCTTAAGTGCCCACTTAAGGCTTTGAAACATTCTCAACCACTGTTCAAGCTATTCTCTCTATCCAACCTCATTCTTTATTCAATTTAATATTTAGATAGAGCAATGTTAAGCTATAATATAAAGCAGTATAATGAGTACTCATTATGACATAATATTATACAATATTTTTCAAGTTCAAAAATATTTTTTATTTAACTATTCCAGTAAGTGAATAATAAAAACGTTTCCAAAAACGTCTAAAATATATTCAAAACAATAATGATCAGTTAATAAATATGTATATAATATGTAATCATGTGTTACGAAAAAAATGTATATTTCATTCTACCTGAGTCGGAATCGAACCCACAAACCATCCATTTACAGGCAAACATTGTGTATCTACGACACGATGGTTCTCTACTTATAAATTTACTTATTCATTATATATAAACTTTTCTATTTTAGACTCGACAAAGGAAACAAAAATTCTCTATTAGATTTCTTACATAAATATCATTTATACCAGCTATAATAAAACTTTCAAAGGCTTCGCGATAACAAATTAGTCACGTATACTCAACGCTTTTAATTTAATTATACGATTGGTTTTTGGAACACTTGCAGTACTAGGGGTCCTTGGTTATTGCTTGCTAAGTAAAAAATATGTCTAAAAATCATATCATATCATATTTAAAGTTTCTAAAAAAATATTCATTACTTATTTACTGAAAAAAGAAAAGAAATGAGTAAATTAAATTTGATGAATTAAAGAGGCCTTTGCCGTAGTAAGTGGTCTTGTGAAGTAATGCGGTTTTATTAATAATTCTTAATTAGAGCAAGAATAGAGTACAAGCGAAATTGAAATAAAAAGTTTAATAATATGTATAACATTTTCATTATTACTATTATAATTGCTGTTATATAAACTCTTCCTTTAGAGCTGTGTGTGCGAGGTTGAGCTCCGCAACATGTTGAATTCACATGGCATACGGAGAATGAAAAGTCTCGACAATAAAGTTATAACAAGAATACAAAGTGAAATGAAAAAAGAATAGTGAATTGAATTAAATACAATTTTATGACTGAAGTTATTTCATCTCGTATCATATTTCAATTTCCAGATATCAATATCGTGTCATATTATGCCATGTCCATAATGTCATATACTAAAGAATCGTGAAACTATGATGAATACATAATATATAAATAATATTAAAATATAATAGCAATAAAAAATAAAATAATTAAGTTTATCTATTGTATTTATAATATATGTATAATTAAATAAATTAATTGATACATTGTTTTTAGTGCGTGAAAATATGTTTTCAAGTACTGTTAGTATAATTAAACATAAAAGTGGTTTTGGTTGCAAATTGGTATATTTAAGTCTTTATAGAAAAGGAAGCAGAGATAAAATAGTAGCAAGAAGAGTACTCTAAAATGAGTGGTTTATTCCACGACGGAGTTAAATAATGCTATGATATTTTTTCATGATTAACTCTACTCTATGTAATATTATTCATTTTTATAATAATATTTTGTATTAAATGAAGCCTTAGCCCTCTCTATTGATTCAGTATACAAGCCTTCGTAAAATATTGAATATCGTAATTGTTATGTCACATTTGACATCCTATTTACGAGTATATGTACAAGACAAACATATCACAAGATGTCTTGCTGTATATATGCTATATATTATTGGGGTACATTGGTGGAGGTATTGTGTTTTTAATAAAACACACCTTGAATTTATATTTACAATACATAATAAAATGTATAATAAAAAATTTTACAATAGAATTTTGTCGAGAAAAGAGTTCAAAGACAAAAAATTGAGCCGATTTTTATGAGTTTCAAGATAGACAGGAGGAATCTAGTGTAAAGGCACACCAACCAGTCCAAATTTCGGGACACTTCGCGTTGGATTTCGGAAGCCAACGCCGAGTTTTGTTTGTGAACGAATGAAATGAATGACAAAGAATGAAATAGCTCTATTTTCCAAGTGGGAATTGAACCCGCAATTGTCGCATTTACACCCAACAGCATAGTGTTGCACTTCGTCGTTCTCAGGAATAGTAGGACAGTGACTCTAACTTGATAAATAGAATTTCAATCGAACCCAACTCAACATTAAGTATTTTAGTGTTTCAAACGACGTAGAAGTTTTTGTTCAATATATTTCTTTCTGGATTCTACCAGAGTTCCAGACATTACGTTTAAGAATTAGAACTAAACATTGCATTAGTTTCAATCTATACAAACTATAATTAAAAGATATATCAATTTAACTTTATTAAACTAATTTATGTAGCTAAGACGGGAAAATATTCTCCAAAATAACGAAGAATAATTTCCGAAAATATTTTTGTCTAATATCTTTATATTAAAAAATAAATGATCCCGACGATGAACCATAAAGTAGGTCCAAAAGTAATACTTAAGGCGCTAACTTGAAGCTTACTGTCCGATAAAAGGATTTTCTTTTTTTTCTTTTTTCAATTTTCCCCTTAATACGTCTCGTCGTTCGTTTACGATCATCGTTAGATGAAGACAAAAATATCAAAAAATTCTTTAGTTCAGGAAAATGTTTATTTTTTTTCCGTTTCATTTCTCACTTCTGCCTTTTGATAAATTGTGCATTAACAGGCGGAGCTCAACGCCGCATATTGTCTTGGCTCCTGAAGTATGAATCAAAAATCCAGTACTCTCGTGCACAGTTAACGCTGTGCCGCTGTATCATGACAGCCTCAATAATTTATTTCTATTTTAAAAATACTACATATATTTTAAAATTTTGTTGGTATACACTTAAAGACGTAAAATCTTGATTTTTTCCAAAAAAATATTTTAAATGGTTTGTTTTGAATTTGCTTGCATCCAAATTTAAAATCGATACTAAGATGACTTTTCTCAAAGAAAATTTTCATACTATTGCAATCCACAAATTTAAACCTTCCTAGATATATCGCCACACATAAATTACTGTATAAGTAACGTCGACTTTGATACTAAACTCTGGTTTGAAAATCTGTTGAAAAGTCGGAAACAATATCTACAGTTCATTGACTTGATATTAGGTTCTCTTAGCTGAAAATATTTGTGGCCAAATCTATACTATCTTTTCTCATCCTGGAAACAATTGATAGCGTGGCGGTAGGTTCCGTATATGAAGGCGCATCTCGAAAATTGGCGGACGTGAGGCCTTGTTGGGCCTGAATTAAGAGGACAGAAGGGAACAGAGTATCTTTCATAGTCTATAGTAAGGCATTCCTATAGACTATGAAAGATACTCTGTTCCCTTCTGTCTGTCTGTGTCATGTATTCAATTCAATTATAATTAATATGCAGTAAAATAGGAATCCTTAGAATCGTAATCGTAAGTTGGGATAAGTAAGAAGCGAGTTAAATGAAACGATCTGGAATATTTATGGCATCGTGATGTTCCGATGATGTTACTGACGTATTTGTTATATATTACCCGGATGTTTGAATTCGTGTACAGCTGTTAAACAGCCTTCTCATTTTGTGCCGTGAATTTGAGAGAAGTAGTTTATGATTTTAATGTTAAAAGATATAATGAGAGATCAAAGATAATTAATCTTCCCCATGTGGGAATAGAACTCACAATCTGTCGCAATTGCAGGCAGACTGTAGTGGAAACTGTAGTGGCACAGTACGAGGTTCTAAATACCTTTGCTGTGGGTTTAATTCTCATACAGAGGATTTAATTATTATTAGACTTCTCTGACAACACAATAGTGGCTTTGAGTTCCGAACGTACTGAACGTAAAGTTTTCTCTTCCATTATATGTTGAATAAAGCTGTAAAAAGTAATGTCTTATTTGACAAGAATTTAAATTTCTCTAGAAATATTTAACCTATATAGACTACAAATTAAAAATATTAGCCATGATACTATCTCATTAATTCTTTATTACATTAGGGCAGTATTCTCTCTCCGTTCTACATTCAAAGTGGCGGTGGAACACAATGCCGCGCCTTATCATGAAAATTTATTAGTAAACTAACTAAAATTAACGTATATCATATTTTATATAGAAAACGTACTGCTTTAAAATAATGCTCTCATATTCTTATATATGAAGAGATACGAAGATGTATAATTTATATATTTGACTAACCCTTGACTAACTGTACACCCTTTTTATCTGAACATAGCAGTGTTTGAGACGACATTTGTGAAGAATGATAGTATATAAAGAAATTATCGCTTATAAAGGATAATATGATACATGGTGCTTTATAAGCGTAAAAACCTCCTTTAATAGATTTTGTATAAATGAAATATAATATTTCAGGGACATCCTGTATCCTGGTTATACGTATGTAAAGGAAACCTCATGTAAAGACATTTGTTCCAACTTTAATAAAAAATATTTGTTCTTGAGTAGATATTCAACCCAAAATCATTGTATTTATAGTTAATTATTTATATATCCATTTGCCCGTCTCATAAATTATACAAACTAGGAAAATAGAGGACTTCTTGAAAATTCTTGAAGGAGAAGAAATACATTTGAGAAAATAACCAAAATGACTAAGCTGAATGGTATTTCTACGTTATACGAACACAGTTTATTATTTAACCGTTTGAAATTAATTATCTTAATCCTGATTTAGACAGTATCTGTTTTATTGGTACGCGTTGCTTTACGTTGCGCGAGCTCGTTTTAACGTTAATTAAGTTAATTAATTGGAAATCGAAACTCATTATTGATAAAATAAAATGAAATAACTTGTACAATTAAGTCAAATACTTAGTAGTACTTTAGATTTAGCAGTTCTGTCAAGTAGTTGTTAAATTTGATTTCTTATTACAGAATGTTTAAAAGTATATGTTTTAACATTTCCTGACATTCCACGATCAGAAAGACAATGGTATTAAAATAAACAAAAATTGTTATATTTATACATATTTTGTTACTTTTTGCTAAGGAAACTGAACTATTTCATAAAACGTGTAAATATATGAACGTTGCTGGAATGACGTCTTGGAAGTATCCAAGATGTGCAGGCTTCAGCAACGTTGATGATCGCTTGTACAGTAATCAATGCGATCGTCGCCTATTAAACTAACATAAAAAAACCGTCTTTAAGTGGAATAAAGTGTGAAGCTAAAACAAAAGAAAAACAGTCTGTTTTTTCGAAGCGAGTGGTTACTTGTAATTGAACACAATACGTAATATTTTATTTCCTAAAGTGTAAATAGTAAAATTTATTAATATTGTTACTCAGTTTAACTAAGTTGTAAAGAAAAGTGTTTGTGCTAAAATTTTTCTAATTCTTTTCTTGTGATTTTTTCATTACATAAGCGAGCGTCATATAGATATTATTTAACTTTGTTTATACTACATTGCGATGGCCTCTATCCAGTAGAAATTTGAACTATTCACTAAATTTTATAGCCATCGACCTCTATCATACATCGTCTGGTGCATTAAGGAAATGACACATGTTTCATTTTCCCTATAAATCGAAACGAGTGGGGTCGCTTTGGTAATTCAAAAGAGTGTTAAAAACGGTCTGTTTTCAATTTTTAATAAATTTTTAGGTAGGCCTAGGTTGATAATAACAAAATTTGTATACATTCGCTGGGACTGAGATTGGGATTGAGATTCGATCGGGACTTAACTCGAATATTATATACTCAAGTAGAATTACCTAATGTAGACTTAAGAGGTTCAGAGGATAAAATTAAGTAGTAATCTTAAAATCTATTTAAGAATCACCACTTTGAAAATTATAATTAAATTGTACTTAAAAAATTGCAAATAACCAAAACTAGTCATAATTTGTACAAAATATTAAATTACAGCTTAAAATCATAAAATTAAGTAAAATTTCTTAGAACATTAATGCTGGAAGACGTTGTTTTCGCTTAGTAATTAAAGGAGTCAGGAGTCTCTTGAGACTTTGTTAGAGCTTCATCTTGTCGCAACTGATGTTGGAACTTAGAAGGTGTCAAGTTTATTTCAATTATATCAATAAAATAATTATAAAATATATTTTATAAATATAATTATAAAATATATTTTATAAATATAATTATAAAATATATTTAGAAAATGAAAGAGTCCATTCTCCCTGAGTGAGAATTGAGCCCACAAGTCGTCGCGTTTACGGAAAGTAACCTCTGCGACACCACGGTCTATATATCCTCTTATTTTATTACTCTCTCTCTCTGTTGTGTATTTACATGTGGAATAAATTGAATTTAATCGATCAGTAGTTTCACATTTCCAAGTCAGAGATCATGATGAGGCAGACAAAGTATATTTTATAAACTATCTATAGAGTTTTTGAATTGAAGTTAAGAAAATTATACTTCTCATAACGTCGTCAGTTGTAACTCTGTCGAATTAGGGCTATTTAAAGGGTTTGAATTACATCCTGTATTTTTTTAAAAACAAAAAAAAATCGAGACAAATTTGTTTTTTCCAAGTATGAAGATTATTGAAATTTAATAAATTATTTTCTCGTAAATATGTTCAATGCACAAATACATTGTATAACTGTTTTTATAAGTATTATATATGGATTAAAATAAAAAGAAGCACCAAACGTTATAATTTCAGAGAACATTTTAACAATTTTACTTTAAACTGGATCAAAGATAGCTCTAATTAGAGTTATTTTCTTTGTGATTTTTCATATTTCCCACAAAAGCTTCTTTGTGAATGTTTTTAAGAAAAACATCAAAAGTTATATTCTTAAAAAATTGTAAACTGTAACCAATTGCAAAATTTTAAATAAATGAAATAAGCTTTAAGAATTTCTTTTAAAACCTTAAAGAAATATTTCTTGCAACATTTGAGATTTTATACCAATAAGAGTAAGGGCCGGTTTTGCCTTTTGCTGATAAAATCCCAGATGGAAAATATGTTCCTTATGTGGCAGATAAACAACATCTAATAGTCCTTTTTAAGCTATCTACTGATTTAAGTAGCGTTAGTGATAGTAAAATGTAGTACGTTATGTGATAGAAAAATGTTACAAACGATGGTAACAAAGATAAGTATAATTTGAATTCAAACGTTACTTAGTTTTTGAGTAGCTTTTTGACTTAAGCCTATTTTGGAGAGAAAATCAAAGTGAAACAAAACATATAATATTTTTTCTTGTGTATTTATAATTCATTAAAGTATTTAAATCATTCAAACACAGTGATAACATTTTAATGAAAGTAATGCTAATTGAATCTGAGTAAGCTCTAAATCAGATAAAACACATGTGCACGTAAAATGTAAGATTTTTACTTTAAAAAGTCGTTTGCAGAAAAAGCGATATGAGATTTTAAATAGAAAATACACTTTTCAATGGTGAGCAATGTATTTTTTAAATTCAAAACTATATATGTCTGCTTCACGCTGTATCCAGCAAATTAACAGGGTGGGAAATTAATACAATCTCATAAAAAATCATCCGCAACGATATAAAAAGAGAAAAGTCAATAAAGTAAGATTAGTCAACAAAGGACGAGGTTAAAGAGGTATGCAAGGTTTGGTGCTACGTTGGTGTTTTGATGTCTTTAACTCTGTGAAATTATATAAAAACAGAACTAGTAAGTTTTATTACACGTACACTACGATTATATTGTAGTGTGAAGTAAAATAGAGCAGATACGAAAAAAAAAATAATAGTGAAAGTACATACAATACGCGCAGCAAAGTTTCCAAACAAAATATATCACGTAAAGCTTTTAACGTGACACGTTTATTATATATATTTTGTGTTTTTTTTATGTATATAAATAGTGTAGTTATTTAGTTAGCTTATTTTTTAGTTTCTAATCGGCTCTCCTCAGCAGAACTTGCCTTATGAGCTAGTAGTTCCCATAGGAATAACGTTAAAGACACTTTAATGTAAATTGAAAATTCAAAAGTATTAAGCTTCACGCTTTATACCGCACTTGGCAGGGTAGGCAGAGGGAACTGCAGGAACTGTAGGAACCTAGTGTTATGATACTCCGTTCCTTAGTCTCTGCTTTCTCCGGCCCCGCTTTCCGCCTTTTTCGAGGCATTGCGTGTTGAGTGGCGGAACTCAACGCCGCGCTTTGCCTAGTTTGCCAGAGCGAAGAAAATGGAAATAGAAAAATCGATCTTCCCCGACCCGAACCCGAACCCAGAAACTGTCGCGTTACAGGCAGACGTTACGCCTGTGCGCCACGATGGTCGTCAAACGTAGTTATAGTTACCAAATTAAAAAAAGTATTATTTTATTATCATATATACTTACAATTTAGTTTAAATAAAAATTTTCTTGCAAGAGAAAAATATCTGCTTTATTTCCCACATAATGCTGAGTTTGCCGAGAGAACTAACGCGGCAAAATAAAGATATTCGTCCTTTCTAAGTGTCGTTGCGTCATGACGACCAGGAAAACTATTTGTTTGTTACTTATCTAGCACTACATGCTCTAAGAACGGCTCATAGCCCATATACAATTTTTCATAATTTCCATTTGAACAGGTAATCAAGTACTAACCAGGTAAATAGATGCATATTGGTTTATCTGATACAAAATTTGGCTGTAGCGTAACTACATAGGGTATTGGATCTTTGTACTGAGAGCAATACTGACCTAGGAACGTGAGAATCATACAAAGTTTAATTAAATACTTGGCGTTACATTTAGTTTTGCGTGTTATTTCTGAGTTAATTGTTCTGTGTTGTGTAAACTTGTATTTATTTTTGTTATATTTAATGTGTTTGTTATATTACGCTTTGAATTTTGAAAATTTGGAGAAATGTCCCTAAAAGGATGACTACAGAGTAAGTTGTAAAAAGCGCATAAGAATTCCATGCAGCGTAATGAAAAACCCATGTAACAATTCTTATATGTTTTCTTTAAGCATTCAATATTTTAGTTTTCACATGAAATTTACCGTTCATAAAAAATTAAAAAATAGAAGAAATAATGAATTCTAAAAAAATATTAATATATATTTTATTCGTATCCATTAACGACAATATATATATATATATATATATATATATATATATATATATATATATATATATATATATATATATATATATATATATATATATATATATATATATATATATATATATATATATATATATATATATATATATATATATATATATATATATATATATATATATATATATATATATATATATATATATATATATATATATATATATATATATATATATATATATATATATATATATATATATATATATATATATATATATATATATATATATATACATTTGCATATTTTTTTAGATACATGTTATTACATTTTTCATTTCATAACTGAAACAAGATGTTATTCAATTAAAAGTACTGCGAAACAAAAGACCTTTAAATTCGTTCGCAACATAGTGGAGTAATGTTACGAAATATATATACTCTTTAAATTATAATAACAAAGTTCTCATAGTTGTGTTATATTTTTGTTTGTTCCTTGACACTACGTAGGTTTTCTAAGTACGCCCTGAAAGAAGTCATTCATTTGTTCAGTTTGTATATTGTATTTTTAAAATGTGAATGGAAAGTCGATGGTTGTGATTGTTTTCCATTTTCCCGCTCTGATAGGTAGACAGAATGCGGGACAGGATGCAGAATGCGGTTTAGTTCCGCCACCCAACATATAATTTGTCAAGTTCCGACGAATACATAGGGCAGTGTGTTTTAAAATTAAATGTAAGTATGTGAAGAAAAACCCCTGTTCTGTAAGTATGTGAAGAAAAACGAACATACAAAAACATATTTTTAGTCTGTCCGTTATATTACATAATAGAATATTATATCTATCTATTTATTCATAAACTAAATTTAATTACTTTTTTTAATATTTTTTATTTAAAACTAATTATAAATCAAAATGATATAAAGCTATTTTTAAAAATGACACTTACCGCCACCACCACGTGAACCACGACATATCATAATTTACGTTACAAAACAACTAGCTTTTGTTTAATTTATGAAGTCATTACATCAGTAAACCTATTTTCTAAAGTAAGTTAAGTATTTAATTTAAGTAAATGACTAAAACTAAAATTAAATGAAGATCTTATCTTCTAATGGAATATCTCATAAAGAGTCGCAATTCGGCTGAAATATGAAGGCAAATAAGTTATAATAAAGTTTAGGTAAAACAACACTACTATACTGTAACTTTTCCCAGATGTTTCGTGTTTGTTTTTAAATTGTAATTTTTTTCATAACATACTTAAAATGATATATTATGGTTGAAAGTGGTGGTAACTAAGTAGTCATAGTGTACCATTCGATGCCATATGTCTTACCATCCCCACTTTAGCTGTTTTATGGTAATCGCAACTTTATTTAATAAGTAGCAGGGTAGTCAGAAACAAATGAAAACCAAACGCTGACGCGTTTGAATACTACTTTCACATCTCTTCAATTATCCTCTCCGGACACAACATGAGGATTGTTCAAGTTTTTTGTGTGACATTTCTCTAGTATCTTAGAATCTAGTTGCATAATTTGTTATCATAATCACCTATGAGTAGCTCAATATTCTCCGAGTAGGGCTTTTTATTTATATTATAAGGAGGAAAACGAGCAAACCACATGGATATCAATCTTAAAAAATACGAATGCGTGATGACGACTTCACTATTGGAGATCACTGATCATTTATTGCCAATTTGATATCAAAATATAATTTATAAACGATATATCTAGTATACAATAATAAGCGAATATTTGAGCAATAAAATATTTTATAGCAATAACTGTCACGTCACTTTGATCTATATGAAGTTGTAACATAATTGATCATTTAAAAATATAATTTACATTTTTTTATACTTCTATAGCTACTTTATTTGTCTTATATTTAAATCTTTATGACAAAGAATATTTTGCATTTCAACTTTCAACGGATACACCAGTGAATTTGCTAATACCTTCCATACAAATCATTACCACAATAGCTTCTCGATCCCACAAGGCATGGAACCGTTCCAAGAAATGTCTTGATATTCAGTCGGTTTCCAATGAACTTGACCATTGTCTATACTAATTTACATATTTATTTTAATAGCAAGAAATGAACCTTTACCCGTCACGTACACATACAATCAGACACTAATTAATTTGTGTATAACATGTAGACGAAACCTGGTTGGAAACGAAAGCAATTAGTTCATAAACATGAAGCTAATATTTGTCATTACGTATTTGAGTCGTTCAGACACTTGCTGATGGCACCTCTGTAGAGGCGTCATCTGTCAAATTGTCGTATAATATCATGATCAATAGAAAAAAACGTGTGACTACAGTTTGAAACGTAAAGTATCAATCATATTTACATACTACATAATTACAACGTTATTAAATTCCACAGTATTTAGCTCGAATTGAAATGTAAACTCCCAAAAACATTAAACACTCATAAATTTGACAATGTAACGCGTTACAAAGCGATTGTGGCGCGACTCTCACAATTTGCTGGCAGATGAATACTATCTCACTGTTTTGTGCGAGAACCAACAAAACAATTAAATGACACAGAAAATTTATAAAACGTCGTATTGTATAGAAGAACTAGGTGTCGCTTGAATATTGTTTTAAATAGTTGTATGTATATTTTTTTACAGCATTCCAAAAGTATACAAGACTATAATTGTATATTTTTCGAAGATATGAAGTCAAATTTTTGACAGGCTGGTTTGAGGGTGCTCTTGAAAAAAATAGTTCGGTTCAATTAAGATTATTAATCTCTAAATGAGACAAAAATGAGTGACTAGGCAAATTTCATACATAACATATAGTAGGGTAGACATAGAAATTCTAGTGTTAAGGCAATCAGTGCTTCCTTTAACGACTTGTGGAGATACTGTGTGTCGATTGGCAGAATTGAACACCACGCTTTGTCTCGTTAAGAAAACTAAGAAAATGAAACTAATTCATTTTCCTCAAGTGAGAATCGAATCCGCACCTGTCACGTTTACAGTCAATTAGCTATTTATAATTATTGTTTAATTCAACTCAATGATCTGTTAATTTAAGTTACTTTAATGCAATCAATTCACGTACCTTGGTCTTCCTAACATTCTTTACGTATATTATTCAAAATTTAGCATCAACGCTCAAACACTCAGTATTGTACTCCAATTAAACCAGACAAGAACAAATATTGCTACGAACAATATAGTCAATAACTTGACCGAGATTTCATTACAATGGCTTGGACTTAAGTTGATCAACCATTAATTGGTAATTAGAGTACAATATTAAGTTATATTCAAAATAACACAAATGAATTAATTTAATTTTGACGTGACAACGTCTTAATTAGGTTTTGCTGCTCGGAGTCACATATGAAAAGTATAACGCCCGGTAACGTACGAGTGTCATACTGTCACGAACTATGAATCCGTCCGCCGCGCGTATCACTTGACACTGTACATGTTTTAGTAAACAAATATTTTTCTATAGTTAAAATTTGTGCAATTTATATTATAAGTATTAATCATATCAATAAATATCTACCAGAAAAAGACTGTTGTCACGTAAATTTTTCGCCCTAAAACCCATTTTACAGGCAAACCATTTTTTTTTAACAATTATTTAACATCTCGGAAAATATGCTGGTAAACCCAATAATGTATCATATTTGTATTTGCCTTAAAACTTTCTAGTTTAGAAATCCACTGACGTTATCAAGCGTTTGCGCAGTCCTTAACTTACCGTTGCATTATTCACGGATATGATCGTCCTCGGTGACCCGCCCTTCTAAGTAGCTCATCTAAGAGGAATTAGTTTATCGAATATTTCAAATTTTTTACTTCATTAATAATTTATTTTAGTTACATTTCTGTTATAGATTGTAAGTTGTGTTTTGTACTGGTGTAACTGTAATCCACTAGTATAGTGGCTTCTATCCCCATAGGGAAATGGTTACAAAAAATATGGGGTAATAATGGGCAATACAATGGATTCTGTTACTCTAGGGTGTTAACGGAATTTCAACGTTATATCGCCACTTAAGTAACGCCAAAGTATTTTGAAGCTTGATCAAATTAGAGACAATTGCTATTATAAAAGTATCGTCGCGGCGAGAGGACCAAGCTAAACGGTACGGTTTGTAAACATTTGCATTTGGAGAAAAGAGAATATTTATTTTTTTTTTCATTTTTAAATTTTTTTAGTTCGTAACAAATCGTAGCGTTGGCTACTCAACACAAATGCTTGAAGACAGAAACGCGTGAAACCTAGTATCACGGGATTCCTTGAGGCCGCAGATAGCAGGTAGCCAGATGGGCCCATGCTCTTTGCTACTCTATATAGATACAACCGTAAAGCTAAAACGATCAAGCACAATTAAGATCGATGTATAATTTTGTACTGACGTATAACAATCAGTATAACAACATTCAATGAGGATCGGAATAAATCTTTCAGATTACGATCTGGACATGAGCGGATCCCATTTTAATTCTCAGCTTTCATGATATAGGCATATACAGTTTTGTAATGTAGTAAACGTTTTACAATTTTTGGTCTATTATATTAAATAAATTCCGTATTAGCTTAAATTTGTTTCCACTTTATATCATAATTATTTATCTTTACAAAAATAATCTCGACTCACATTCGAGTTTCCAATAATTTTGAGTTTGATTTAGAGGGGATATATTTTGGTATGAATTATGACAAATATGTTTTTACATTAGCTAAATTTTAATAATTCTAGATCGTTTTGATTATCCGATGAAATAATAAAGCCATTAAGTACACATATTATAATGCCACTGAGTATGTCGTTTTAAAACAATTCGATACCATTACTATTTAATTAGTGTTCGTAATCAATGTTGCTATCTGTCTGTTTTTATCATTAATCCGACTTATTTATAAAATATAACTGGTCCAAGACGAATATACTTAATAAACCCAAATATACTAATAGGTCCTCGGAACGACCAATATCTATAAACACGTTGGTTATGGATTCAATGTCACTGCAGAAAGTAATTACTTTTAATGCTTTACTCTAGCAAAATAAGTCACTTTCTTTTTATGTCCTAACATCGAATGTCCAGTCCATACTCCTTCTATTTGAGGTTAAAGGTTAAAAAAAACATTATAAAAGTACATATTTAACAAACAAGTTACATTATTTACTGCCAAATGATTGTTCTGTGCAATAATCTTTCATCTAAAGATTCATTCTGGATTTTCGGCTCATAGATATTCTTTACTTTAATTAAACCTCATGAAATGCCACTATCAGTAAAAAACTACACGATTACAACAAATTTTTTCCTTAGCCATCGACCTCTTCATCATCGCGGGCATTAAGGAAATTACACATTTTCATTTCCCTATAAATTGAAGCGAGTGCGGTCGCTTTGGTAATAGAGATATTGCGGCTATAAAATTTATACGGTTTCTACGTTATGTTACGATACGGTGTAAAAAGCATTAAATTATTATTGGTATAGTAAATATTATATTTTCAAATTTTATATTGTTTCTATTATTTGTCTGTTTATCGTCATTCCCAGATGTAGCACGAGCCTCAGTGACAGGATTCTATACTGCTTATAAATTCTTTTGTTTGTTAACGTTCCATAAAAAATATCATGGCTAAACTAGAAAAGAAAACCAATTCGTTTAGAATTAACACTCTAAAACAATACTAAACTCACCCAAGCCCTGTTAGATACGATTCACCTAGATAGGAAAGGATGAGGCTGATAGTGACTTGATGGTAAAACGAAAGAATGTGTCTTATTGTACTCTCTGCAGGATAATGCAGGATTATTGTAGTGAGATAATATATGTTTCTAAAATATTTAAAAAAATATAGCGGGGACGGAGTAAGCAGGTACTAAGCAACGGAGTGTCTTAACACTAGATTCGTACGGTTCCTGCAGTTCCCTCTGCCTACCCTGCCACGTGCGGGATAAAGCGTGAAGCTAAAAAAAATACGTAATATAAAATCGCTATCTTGAGCAACATACACTCCATCGCGAATACGATATGGACAACCGATGGCAACACCTCATTCCGCCCGGGCACGTCTCCGGCAAACTAAATGAAAAGAATTTGGTTTACGCCATCTCTAGTATCTGTATTTATGTATGTTGAGAATAGCTTGACTCTTAAAGTTATTATATTAGCGGCATGACATAGCGTTTGAATGTAAACTCTAATCTTACTTGAGGAGAATGAACTATATCATTTTTTCGGCAAATTTACTCATTGTGTGTTGAGTGGCAGAACCTAATGGTCTTCCACTAAAGTAGGACGTTCCTTATAAAGTTTAAGATAACACTAATAAAACAGAAATGTTTTATTAGTGAATAAAGTATTTTTTTATATAAGGAGTCAATTGGGTTTTAACATGCATTAAATATAAATAGTACCAGCTTAATATTATTTAAGCTCTAATTGATATATATTGTGTGTAAGGTATAGCAAAGTGTCATCAAAACAGAGTTAACTAGGTCTCAATAAAAATTAGCTGGTTTCTTATTTTCCGTCCAATATCATTTCTCCTGTTTATCGAGGAAGCAATTGTCTTGTATACAGCAGCCCAGTATTTTGAAGTGAAAATTTTGTTACAAGCTACAGCAAAATGTTCTTATTCTACGAAGTTAGCTTCTAGTGTCAATATAAAACATATAAATTGTTATTTATAAATTTTTAAATGTAAATACCCACATATATACATTCTATATATCACCCGAATGTAACAAAGGGAGTGTAAGAGTCGGTCTGTTTTCAACTTTTAATAAAATTTTTAAGGCTAGGTTGATAATTACAAAATTTGTATATTATATACTCAAGTAGAACTAACTAATGTAGACTTAAAAGGTTCAAAGGCTAAAATTTAGTAGTAATCTCAAAAAGAGGACCAAGACCAATATATAGAGGACCGTCGTGGCGCAGAGGCGCAACGTCTGCCTGTAACGCGACGGTTACTGGGTTCGATCCCCAGTCGGAGAAGATGGATTTTTCTATATCCATTTTCTTCGCTCTGGCAAACTAGGAAAAGCGCGGCGTTGAATTCCGCCACTCAACACACAATGCCTCGAAAACGGCGGAAAGCGGGGACGGAGAAAACAGGGACTAAGCAACGGAGTGTCTTAACACTAGGTTAACAGAGGCTAATCTGCCAGCTATAATGGAGGATCCTAACTCTCGAAAGATTCTACTTGCCTATGCTGAAATAGCTTTTAGAATTGCATGTAGTCGGAACAGCACCAGAAATTGCACACAAGAAGGCTCACATGCTCTACGTACGCTTATAACACAAGCAAGCACGAATCCACAACAACACACGAAACATGAAAACCAGCAATTTCGAAATCCAGATACAACTTGCTACTTACTGCAACAGGCTCAAATCGGGAAACCAGGATTAAAGACCATAAGTGTGGCTCTTTTCATGGGAAAAAAACACTGAAAGGTTGGGCATAAGTTTCTGCCGCCCTAGAAATCATAAATACATCTCGATTTCACCTGGCCTGGCTGTTCTATTGAATGGGAGTACTAGCAAAACTGCAATTAGACGCAAAATTTATGCAGCACTACCCGCGAGAATGGTCGGGGACATCACCTGTCGTGTAGTAAAATCCAAAAACAAATCGATAATACTGCTCGATTGGAATGAAAAAACGCCATTTAAGTGGGCTTGTGAACTGCTCAATTTGCTAAGTGAGACAAAAGAACAAGGAGAACGAATAATTAGCGTAGACGCCATAGTGGTTGAGTACGAGAGAGAGGAAGTAGCAGACCGACTGGGTTGTATAAAGGCTTCCAAACAGCATGAGGTTATAGTATATGAGGACCGAGGGGAAGACCTTAGCTATTTTAAGCCTGCTCATTTAAGCGTCCAAATGGATTCCTCACCAACCCGATCAAAACCAACAAAGGCAGCAATGGAACAGGTAGAACCACCAAACCTAGTACAAATACGAGAACAGAATGACCACTATAAAAACGCTGTTCTTGAATTTCTTGCCGTCTTAAAGGCCACAATGCAAGTTAAGTTACGGACGTGCGATGATATTATGCTTGCTTTTCGAGGTGGGTACTCTATACTGGGAGTAAAACTAAAGGAAGCAGAAGCCGCCATATATGATAACAGTAACGGTCAGATCATCGCGGGCATTATGAAGGGTAACTATATGGCAGCATACAGTGCAACATCTAGTTTTGTCGAACTGAATGAAGAGGAAACCAGTACAACAGGATACCTCAAGTTTGACACATCTGCCAATGATCCTATAGTAGTTACCGCTAAGTGCACGCGGATAATGCTGGAGGGTAGAATGCTTGAAAGAGCTAAATATCTAGATAGCACTCTGGACTCCGCATATCAGCGTCCGTGGAAGGTCCCCAAGATAAAATGGATCGATGGTGTTCCTGGATGTGGCAAAACATCTTGGATAGTCAAGGAATTTAATTTAGAAAAAGATATAGTCGTCACTAGTACTACAGAAGCAGCTAATGAACTTAGAGAGAGGTTGTCGAAACGTATAGGGAATTTGGTTCAAAGTAAAATCCGCACTATGGCGTCAATACTGGTGAACGGTGCACAAGGAGGATCACAAAAGTGCAATCGTCTGATAGTCGACGAGGCCCTTATGAACCACTTTGGTTCAATAGTACTGGCAAGCATATACTCAGAGGCTGACGAAGTACTTTTAATAGGAGACCTAAACCAACTACCCTATATAGATCGAGATAACTTTTTTGAAATGTTTTACCGAAGACCGTCACGTATTCTCAGCATAAGTGAGAAGCTGTTGTGTACTTATAGAAGTCCCATGGACGTTGCCTACGCTTTACGAGAAGTATATCCTGGCATATACTCTTCAAAAAGGGCAGTACATTCCCTTTTTACAAAAAACATCAAGCTGACGCCAATGTCCGGGGATCTTAAAAACACCCTATACCTAACTTACACACAAGAAGAAAAAGAATCTCTGATTAGCCAAGGATGGGGAGAACAAACAGGTTCGAAAGTCCTGACGATTCATGAGGCTCAAGGCCTGACCAGCGAGACTGTCGTAGTTATTAACAGCAAATCGGTCAAGCGGCAGCTACATGATAGTGTCTCCCATGCGGTCGTAGCAATATCGCGACACACCAACAGCTGCACCTACTATAGCGAGGGCAAAGACGATGCAGTCATGACACTAATTCGTAATGCGATGGGTGCAACAACTAAAAGCATTGTGGAGTACAACTTGAAGATGGCCATGAAAGACAGGAACGCAGCGGTCACAACTTCAATTATAGCGGACATGCCCTAATATTTATGATATAAGTCGCATCAAAGCTTATTTTTTGTCATTATTGTGTAACACTATCAAACGACCTTAATTTATTATAAAATTTAATTTTATTTAACCAAAGATAAAACGTATAGACTTATGTAATTCGCTTATCAGCCATAGCCTTCTAAGTAATATTAAATATAAAAAAAATGTAAAGATTATTATAGATGTTCATTATGATAAATATTAATTCTATGTATTAATATAATCAATATTTGTAATAAGAACATATAGTGTAAGTTAAAAAAGGGTACGGACCAAGTGTCTGTAGAGCTAATTATTTTGAAATAAAAAAAAAAACACTAGGTTCCCACGGTCCCTGCAGTTCCCTCTGCCTACCCTGCCTTGTGCGGGATAATCCGTGAAGTTAAAAAAAAAATAAACAATCAAAAACTATTTAAGAATCACCACTTTAAAAATTATAACTAAATTGTACCTTAAAAAAAGTGCAAATACCCAAAACCAGTAATAATTTGTACAAAATATTAAATTACAGCTTAAAATTATAAAATGAAGTAAAATTTCATAGAACATGCTGGAGGACGTTGTTGGAGCTTAGTAATTATAGGAGTCAGGAGTCTCTTGAGACATTGTTGGAGATTCTTCTTGTTGCAACCGATGTTGGAACTTAGAAGGTGTCAATTACATTAATAGATAATTATGAAATATATTTGTTTTAATTACGAATGAATGATATAAAAAAATAAAAATGAATATACTTTCTGTTTTATATATTATATTATAATACTCTTCTTTCTTATGTCTAACATAGTGCGACTTAATTTTCAATGACTTCCGTCAACTCGCAACTCGCTTTCTCTTCTGTTTTCTTTTGTTCTTTTCTGTTTCTACTATTGTCTTCGTTTTTGTTCTTTTCTTTACTCTTTCGTGTAACTTTTTTACACTTATTATGTACACATTTTTTAACTGCCTTTTTGAAGGATAGGATAGGATAGTGTTAAGACATTTTTTTTTTATTTCAAAATAATTAGCTCTACAGACACTTGGTCCGTACCCTTTTTTAACTTACACTATATGTTCTTATTACAAATATTGATTATATTAATACATAGAATTAATATTTATCATAATGAACATCTATTATAATCTTTACATTTTTTTATATTTAATATTACTTAGAACTAAGGCTATGGCTGATAAGCGAATTACACAAGTTTATACGTTTTATCCTTGATATTATAAATAAAATTAATTTTTTTATAAATTAGGGTCACTTACTTAGGGATAGTGTTACACAATAGTGACAAAAAAAATAAGCTTTGATGCGATTTATATCATAAATATTAGGGCATGTCCGCTATAATGGAAGTTGTGACCGCTGCGTTCCTGTCTTTCATGGCGATCTTCAAGTTGTACTCCACAATGCTTTTAGTTGTTGCGTGTTAAGACATTTTGTTCCCAACATTTTTAAGGCATGGCAACTAGAAAAAATTAAAATAAAAGAATTCATTCTCTCCGAGTGAAAATTAAACTCACAAGTAGTGGCATTTACGGAAAGTAACTTTTGAGACACCACGGTCTATATAGCTTCTTATGTGGAATAAATTGAATTTTTGCGTAAATGAAAAAAATGCATCGCTCAACACTTTCACATTTCCAAATCAGGAATGATGATGAGTTAGAGAAAGTATATTTTATTAGCTATCTGTAGAGTTTTTGAATTGAAGCTAAGAAAATTATTCTTCTCAATTAACGTCGTCAGGCGTAACTCTGTCAAATAAAGGCTATTTAAATAGTTTCAATTACATAAAATAACTTTTATTGAAAGAAACGTTCAAGACGAATTTGTTCTTTACAAATATGAAGTTACTGATTAAAAGAAAACTTTAATGATATTTATTAAATAATTTTCTCGTAAATATTTTCAATGCACCACTACATTGTTTTTATAAGTATTATATATGGATTAACATAAAAAGTAGCACTAAACGTTATAATTTCAGAGAACATTTAACAATTATACTTTAAACTGGATCAAAGGTAACTCTAATTAGAGGGTTTTTTTTTTTTTTGTGATTTTTCATATTCCCCACAAAAGGTTCTTTGTGAGGCTCTTTCATTAAGAAAAACATCAAAAGTTATGTTCTTAACAAATGGTAAACTTTAACCAATTGCAAAATTAAAAATAAATAAAATAAGCTTTAAGAAAGCTTTTTAAAACTTTAAAGCAATTTTCTTTTAAAATCTCAGATGGAAAACATGTTCCTTATGTGGTAGATAAGCAATAAATATTGGCTCCACAGGTCTCCGATAGAAATATCTATCAGACTTTTTTAAACTATCTACTGATTTAGGTAGCTGACTAATTATAATTATAATTCATTATAATATTAAAATTATTCAAACGCTGTGTTAATAAAATATATGCTAATTGAATCCGAGTAAGCTGCTAATCAGATTAAACACATGTGCACGTAAGATGTAAACTTTATACTATAAACATCATGTGTGGAAAAAGCAATATGAGCGTTTTAAATAGAAAATATACTTTTCAAAGGTAAGAAATGTATTTTTAGTTTAAAACTTTATTTGTCTGCTTCACACAAACTTTTTGCATCCAGCAAACTAACAGGATGGGAAATGAATATTATCTTACGATCTACAAATTTACAACCAAGCTGATTTACTGACTTTAACTGCTGCAATCAAGGATATTAACAATAGCTTACGGAATATATCCACTTGGTGTAAATCATCTGGTCTGCATCTTAACTCAAAAAAACTCAACTGATTTTAATAGGTAGTTCTAAACTTATATCAAAAATAGATGCTTCAACTTTACCGCCTGTATTTCTTATATATTATATTTCTCTTCTTAACGAATGCTTATGAAGGAAAGATCTCTATTATTATTATTCTTATATATATTCAGTCAGATTGTCTCATTCATTCAGAATCACAAATTCTCGCTTTCGTATCCAGTCAAGCTCACACTAACCGCACCGAGACCGCCTCTAATAAATTATTAAATAATTTTACTCATGTAAATGTATCCCACAAAATTCGCAACGAAATTCCAAACGTTAATAACAATAAGAATATTACAGCGAATGCAAAGTGCTTAGCTCGTTTATCAAAATAAATTTCTAAACCCTTTTATGCTATCTATAATTTTGATTTTCGTATCCAATTACAAAGTAATATTTAGAAAAACTGTTACTGTGTGAAATGTGGACGTTCAAATTATATAATACCTACATACTAATCTAATATTCTAGGTGAGTGAGTCTAGAAATATTTACGCCATTTTAAAAAATATATCTAGGAGCCGAATGAACGGAGTGTCCACGTTCTTACTGTAAAAAGGAAAAACTTCAAAAAGAACCATCCACTCCTTTATGCAAGCTAATAGCAATTACCAGACTAGCATACTACCTGTCACTGATAGTATCGACACGCAATTATGTTGATTGCAGATTGACGCTCGGTCCCAGTGCCTCTCATAGACATGTTGTGTGATCGATAGTCGATAAGGAACGCGTATATTATTTACTACAGTGTATGAGGCCAAAATTAAACATCATTAAAGCATAAAATTGTCTTTTCTTTTCAATTATCGGTATTTCACTTGTTGATAAAGTCCCAGATAAGAAAGATGTAATGAACATCTTCTGTCAATAACAAATAAACTGTCTGTCAAATAAACAACAAATTTTTATTTCACATGTCTCATATAAAAATATGAAGCAGTTAAACAGCAGATTTAAATATAAGCCTTTATCTGGTAGATAGCATTAACTACCAGCTTACTACTTGAAATTATTCGTTAGAGATAATAAATAGCCCTAAAAATCTTTAAATTTTGTGTTAACACGATATAATCTCTACCTAACCTGTTCGGGATACAACGTGAAAAGCTAAATAATTGAATAAGCACAAGTAAGGCCGATCACAAAACAATGCTATCTCAACAATCAATACAGAATGTAAACCCAATTTCCAGTTACAAAGCCGCACAGGCGTGTCGGTCGAAGCACGCAATTAGCTGTACGGTGCATTCTGAAGATGTGAGCAAGAGCTTGGCTTGGCTTGTTGCGAATACATTTTCTGTATTGTCCATATATTGTTAGTATATATGTGTATAGAATTATTACAGGTTTAATTCTAGACTGATTATATAAGAAAGGCATTACTGTCACGAAATTGAGACGTATCGAATTGATGATCACGGGTTCAAAGTTTATTTAGGGAAATATAAGGTCCATTTTACCTGATTAAACTGAACAAAGTTCTTTTCATAAACACTAAATGGATTTTTAATTGATATTTTATAAAATATAAAATATTTCACCAAAAAAGTAATTAAAAAAGCTATAAAGACATATTATGGCCGACTATTTTTGAAATTACAAATTTTTTTAAGGCATTTTGCTTGAAAATTAAGTGTAGATGATAAAACCATCTAATTCTTCCAATTAAACCTACGTCGACATTATATTTTGGAGGCAGTAATTTAATGCGGTGGTAATGTATTTCACGAATGAATCTTGAAGAATGAATATTTTTTACTTAATACTTTGTCAAAATATTACAGTAGATAAATATATTATAAAGAAAATTAATCATATGTTTTCATCTCACCGTGTTGAAATTCTTATATGCTTCTAAAGCACTAATATATTAAAATAACATTCTCTCTTGTCTAATGTTTGACCCCTGAGTGGCGAAAATATCCTATCCTCCCCATATAGGTATGCTAACAACCTACTAACTATTTCCAACGGTAGTCTATTACTATTATAACTAAATTATAAGCCCTGTACCGATCTCAGAGACGCTTAATTCACATTAATTAATCTTTAAGCGATTTTCTCGTCCACTCAGTCTGCAACTATCGCAATATTAAACTGAGACTTGATTGAAGTTTCATCTTCGAACATTACTTAGTTTTGTAATGGAAGCTTTGTGTAAGGAATACAGCAATAGGTTTAAATCTAAAGTAATTATTTGATTATATACATATGATTTGATTGTAGACATTAAAAATTACGGAAGGGTTTATTGAAAATAAATTTTAATTAATACTGCTTATTATTAACCTGATATGCTTAAAGATTCAATTAAAATTAAAATAAATTTTTAACAATTAAAGTCTTGTATTAATGAGCTCTGTTAATTAAATGAGAAATTAAACACAAAACACAAACAAACCAAAGTACTTCAATATGACTTAAATGTTATGTTATTTTTTAAGTAAATAGTTGTGTTACTTAGCTTAGCTGTGGATTTACTTTTGTTGAAGTTCTAAAGCAAAGTTATCACCTCTAAGACCCAAAGAATGTATACAAATCAGATAGAAATGTAAAATGAAACATGCACGTGTGTACTAAAATTTCACAATATATTGTAATTAAACAGTTTCAATACATAGAGAGAAATTGATTGAGTAGGTAATTGATATTATCTTCTAACAAAATATAACTAAGAAAATATAACTTGAGCTCCAGTATTAATTTGATTCTTGAAAGCGTAACGTTATTCCAATATCGCTGGAAATAAATCAAAGGACAGATTAATTTCCATCTGACACTTGAATTTGTCAAGATTATATATCTTTATCTATCAATTTGACGATAGTTTAAAGAATAAGGCCACCGTAACATTGTGAGGATAAGCGACGGTAGTAGGTTCGATTCCCTATAGCAATCTTGGTATGCGGGAAAAAATCACTTTACGTTTTTTATCTCGCATAGCAGGTTAGACAGAAAAGTGTTCATGTTCATCGTGTGTTATATTTAGAATTACAGAACTTACTATATAAAACTTTTTTTATTAAATGATTTCATTATTGTATATGTACATGATAGTTGATTACTGTTAAAGTTATAATTATTTAAATGTATATATGAAGATATTATAGGAATATGAAGTGATAGGACATATTACGTGGGATTTTAACTTTGCGCTTTGTAGTATGTTCTATTATTACTTGAGGAAATGCCTTATTAATATTTTTTCACACATGAACAATGTATAACACAGCGTTGAGTTCCGCCACTCTACACGTAATGTCTTGAAGTACACTCCTCGTATTTGATGAGTAAGATATAAGGTCTTTTAATTTAGTCAGGTTTGTATATGTTTGATTAATCTAAATAGATACATTCTTAGTTACATTAAAGATTGTCGACATGTGCATAGATAGCCAAAGTTACTAGAATGTCTTGCACAAAAAATAATAATTTTGAGAATTTGAGGACCGTCGTGGCGCAGAGGCGCAACGTCCGCCTGTAACGCGACGATTTCTGGATTCGACGCCCACTCGGGGAAGGTGGATCTTCCTATTTCCATTTTCTTCGCTCTGGCAACTACGCAAAGCGCGGCGTTGAATTCCGCCACTCAACACACAATGCCTCGAAAAAGGCGCGGGATAAAGCGTGAAGCTAGAACAATAAAAAAATCATATTATAAATTTGCTTTGGTAAATTTTCCTAAAAAATAAATCTTGATAATTTCTTCTTCATCTAAATCATTTTAAACAACAAAACCTCACACAGTAACCTCACTTCTTCAGCGTCGGTTTAATTACTCGAGCGAGCTAGATTAGCCAATCCGTCACAGCATTGTGCGCCTGTTTATACTGAGCTTAATAAGCTGTGGCCAAATTGCCAACATTAATCGTGTAAATGCAATCTGTTCAAGATAACACTGACATTTATATCTTCGTGTACCTATAAAAATAAGTTATAGGCTAGGTTAGGTTAGAAAATGATGTTAAAGTGGTAAATTTATAACATAAATATGTATATATCTTTGTAGGTAAGGATTAAGGCAATTTTACCAGAATATTTTTTCTCTTGGAGACATCACTGGAGACAGGTCATCATTGGAGACAGGTTTAGTAACTTTTTCTGACTAACAATAATAATTAATAAAATACAAAAATTAAAACTACTCATAAAAATATTACGTAATCTATATTATGAATATAATTACTTAAAAATGTTCAATATAAAACCTTATCCCGTATGTAGGAAAAATAGATATTTTAATACGTCATTGATCAGATTGTGAATGCACCGTGTTATATATTATTGTTGCCACGTTTAATACGCTAAAACAGAATATAGTATCTCGAGAATATGTTAGTTTCATATATAATGAGAAGACCGCGGCTATTTTGCTGCAATGGATCAATATTTGATGTAAAATTGACGGTTAAGGTTTCAGTCGATTTAATAACTATGAAGTAGAGATAGCTAAATAAATATGAACAAAATTACTTATATTTATATATAATCGTTCTAAATGATTAAAATAATTTGTTTTTGAATTTAGTGTAATTAAGTCTCACTTCTAAAGAGGTTAATGATAGCAGAAGAGGTTTCCCCTCAAAAGGTGTGTGCATTATAGTGCTTGGTGCTCCTTACTCTCTGGCTACTCTGCCAGGGACAAATCGTGAAGTATTTTTTTACATTCTATTAAAGTAATCTTCATTAAACGTAGGTAGGTCATTTTGACACCATGATGGTGGACTCAGGGCTGGGTTAGAGAAGAATAATTTACAAATCATAAACATATTTTTGACAAAATAGATTAACGATAGATTCCAGATTACTCTGCACCGTTCTGGTTTCAGAACACTCAATAAATGCTGGGACTTTAGGAATATATTGTTGTAGTTGTCTCTATTTAAATTTCTAGACTTAGGCACTAGAATTTCTCTAACTTTATATCATGATATCATCGTTTTTTTCTGCCTCTATAATATATTAAATAAATTATAGACTACAAATAGATGCTGCCGTGGCTCAGAGGGACAAGATCATGACTATTATAGTTTTAATTTATACCAAGACATATTTGTATTTTCATTGGCACGGCGTTAAGTTCCAATTCAACAGGTAATGTATTGAAATTACTTTAAGTAGTATATATAGTAGTCCCCCATACGGCAGTATAGACAGAGGATACCAAGTGGTTTCCTATATGCGGCATTTGTACTTGTAAAATATAAAATTGTTTTACATAAAAAAATCGAATTTCACTTCTATCAATTGAAGAGAAAACCTAATAACTGTTTTAGTAAAACACAGGTGTATTTATTGCCGCGGCATCCACCAGCTAGCTATAAATTGATCCAATAAAATATTTTATGCGTAGCAAAATTCCACTTTGTTATGTTTGTTGTGTACCGCGTTTCGTGTGCTATTCTTTTTCTTGTATAAGTATAAATATTCATAAAATATATCTATATTTTATTTGTAAAAGTATTTAACTCTTCTCTATTCATATGTGTCTCAAACGGAAATTATTAACTATTTGATTTACTGAAAAAGTTCCTATATTTTGAGCCTAACCCAGTATCCTGCCCGCCCAAGTTTAAAGAATTAAATTAATTCACCCTATCGAGATTAATCCATAAGCATAGTACATGTACGTAAACTCGCTACGACGCGCTACGACGGCGACGACGTTCCGAAGTCTACATATTTTTTCTATTTAAAGTCATTGGAGTATTGAATATAACTTAACACAGATGCTATTTTGGTATATAATAATTTTCACGTGATATTTAAAAAACTACCATATATAAAAGAATAAGAAAACAGTCGTTTAATATAGCTCCATATATTTCCTGGATATTCAGCATAATCTTGTATACAATTTAAGAGCGTACTCCCGATCGTGGTACAACAGTACCGGTCAATGTAGCGGCAAGAAAAAATGGTGTTGTGTACCATTCAGACTTCAATAACGCGTTTCAAATTTACATAGATGCACTGTAGTTGTGTGTATGTACTTTACACTCTTTGTCATTCCTCTTTTTCATTTTTAGCAAACGATACCAAGTGTTAAGGCACTCCGTTCCCCGATTTCCATCCTCTTCGTCAATTCATTCTTTCCAATTTTTAATTTTTCTTAAATAAAAGATTATTTATTTAATTTTAACGCTATATGGTAAATATAGAAAATTGAGCTTACACTTACTTGTTTTGTAATACAAATGGAATTCAAATTGTTCATTTCAAGTATATTTAAGCAAATTTACTTTAATATTTAAATGATGAGGTAATTTGCGTATTTCAAATAAAATCGTATCAAATTCGGATTTCTACCCAAACAATATTCAGGCACATTTTTTTCACTAAGCTTGCTACTTTGTTTTGTATTTAAGCATTCTTCTACAGAATAGATTGTATAGAAGGATCCTTGCTACGATTGATTGCTCAAAAGCTTTACCAAAAGCTTATCCATACTTTTGAGCAATCAATAGTATAGTTTACGTAACATTTATGTACTAGAGTAAGTAAGATATCAATGTAGTGTTCTAATTACATATTTTTAAAAATTAACTTTCTGTATAATCATAACTGGATTTATAATATTCAACGTGATTACTTTACAAAATTTAGGAACCTCCAGAAGGTCTATGGAAATTATGAACGTTATTCTACCCTGAGGGCAAAATTATTATTTTACTAACTCTACATCACTGTGCAACTGTTGATAATTGCTTCGTCGGACAATAGATGCTGTTAAAATGTGTCGCCAAGTATTTCACTTCGGCATAAGTTTTGACAGACGTTTTGGACTCGCGATTCTGTAGTATGACGTACATTTTAATGAATGAAATGATCCATTATGATAATTGATATATTATTGATTGTATTTGTGGTGTTTTCTTTATTTATTTCACTAATTTTTACTCCACTCTCTCTCTAATTTAGTTTGTAATCCACATAAAGCAGGGTTGGCAGAGGAAAAATAATGTTTGCACAATTCGTTGGAAAATGAAAAGAAATTGCTTGTTGTATGGTGAATATTTTATTGTATTATCAGTTAAGGCGCAGCGTCACAGTGTCGTCACACTCCTGTAAATGACACGGTCCCTAGGTTTAATACCAACTTAGGGAGAATAAATAATATATATAATTATAATAGAATTTGCCTTTTTACCAGTAGTCAAAACAAATACACATGAAGTTTCATATATATCTAGATTCATGTAGAATACCGTATATAGCAGGAAATAGGGTAGGAATAGAGGCTGAATTGGAACTCATGGAGATTGAATCCACAATGTTAGAGGTTACAGGTACATTACACAGTTTGCTATTACGCTGTAACGACTGCACAGTGCATTACTGAAATAGAAAAGAAGATAATAAGCACTAAACTAGAAGTTGAAATAACAATATAAAGTATATAATAAGCTTAAGAGCTGGAAGGGCTATTCATTACGTTACTAGCTAGTTTAACCTCATCGTAATGATGTTTGACATGTCTCCTGTTGATCAATAAAGACAGTGTATTGTTGCCATGAATCTTTACTATTTTATAGGGGCCTTTCCATATTGGAGATAACGCTTTTCTAAGTCTTAAATGATTTTTTAAATATACATATTGACCCGCTTTGTATTGTATTTTCCTAGATTCTTGATCATAATATGCTTTAGAAGTCTCCTTAGACTTCCTTATGTAGTCTAAAGCTTTCTCATGGGAAAATTTGAGCCTATGTTGTAACATTTTAACATAATCGGGATATGTCACATACGGTGCCTCGTCATAAATAGAATCAGGAATAAAAGCTTTATGACCGAAAATTAGTTCGTAAGGTGTATAATGTGTTGTGCAATGTACTGCAGTGTTATAAGCTAACATAGCAGTGAAAACATATCGAGGCCAGTTATCTTGATTTTCATTAACGTAGGATTTCAAATATTCTTTTAAAGTAGAATGAGACCTTTCTAAGGCGCCCTGGGTCTGAGGGTGATACGGTGTCGACCACAGTTGTTTTATTTTTAGGAATTCACACGTTTTCTTAAAAAGATCTGCGGTAAAATTAGTACCTTGATCAGTCAAAATCATTTTTGGAATACCGAACATGGAAATGAAATGTAAGAGACAATCACTTGTTTCCTCTGCAGAAACACCACGAAGTGGATACGCGGCACAATATTTTGTAAGATCATCCTGAAGTGTCATTATATATTTTAGTTTTGCCGTGCCAGATTCTGGCAAAGGACCCACAATATCAAGAGCTACCCTTTGAAAAGGAGCATTAGAGGATGTGGTAATTTGCATTGGTGCTCTATTAGTTTTCCTAAGAGCTTTATTTTCCTGACAGAGAGAACACGCCTTGACATAATTCTCTACATCCTGTCTCATACCTTTCCAATAATATTTTTCTTGGATTCGTTTAAGCATCCTAACTGAACCCAGATGGCCTGCGATTGGTAAATCATGATTATCACGCAGAATTTTCTTCACTTCACTAACTGCAGGATATATTATATTATTGTGGTATATGTTTATCGTTATATTTGTATTGTGAAATATATAAGTAATCATATTATATATTTTAATAAACGAATTATTCTCAAAAGGATTCTTGAAGTCGGAAATAGCAATTTCAGATATATTAGGATAATTATGTAATAAAAAGTTTTTAATTAGATTCAAAGTATGAAAGATCTCAGGGTAGGTGCATTCATCAAAGTGATGAACCTTCGTATAAATTAGGAAACAGTCTTTGTTATTAAACAATACTTTATTAAATGAATATAACTGTTTTTCATAATACATTATTTCGTTATAATTTTCTAAAGTATTCATTACTTCTTGTATATAAGCATTTGATTCGTCCAAATCAATAGAGCTTGGAATTAAAATAATTTTACAATTCGTTTTAAGTAATGATTCATTTTTCTCAATAATTTTAGTATCGTATTGTGTAGACTTATGAGCTATTTCCTTAATAAATTTTGAATACTCCGCGTTAAGTTTTATTGATTTTGAAGTACTACTCTTTCCTGAAGTACGTAGATTAGTAGGAGAGTTTAATGTAATTTCATTGTTGTCACATGACTGTGGTAAATTTTCTTGTTGTGGAGTAGTGATAGGAGGATTTGAAGATTCCAGATTTGGGGATTTAAGAATTTCAGGAGTAAGACTTGGAACAGCAGTATTAGGAATAGAAGGGTGTTCAACTAGTGAAGGTGGATTTTCCTGAGTAACAGCAGTTTCTATGGGAGGAATTAGTAAAGGATCAGTCTGTGGGGAAGGATTCAAAAATGGAATTTCGAGATCAGGAAAGTTGAGATTTAGATCATTACTCTGTGGATTAAGATTCATTTCCCCGAAATTGGTAATTGAGTCAAGAGAATTAGCATTGCTGTCTGGATTAGGAGTGTTTTCAGGATAAATTGGATTAACGGGGTAACGAGAGAGTGCATCTGCAACAGAATTTAATTTTCCCTTGCGATACGTTATCTCATAGTCGAACTCTTCAAGTTTAAGACGCCACCTTTGAAGCTTGCTGCTGGGATCTTTGTGGTTAAATAACCATTTTAGAGGTCGGTGATCGGTAATAATTTCGAATTTCCTACCGTACAAATAAGGACGAAATGTTTTACAGCCGAAAATAATCGCTAAAAGTTCTTTTTCCGTTGTACTATAATTACTTTCGCTTTTGTTTAGTGTTCGTGAGGCGAAAGTAATAGGTTTGTCTTTGCCGATTTGGCCTTGTGATAGGACTGCCGCAATGGAATAATTTGATGCATCACATGACAATACGAATGGTTTAGTAAAGTCAGGGTAACATAGTATAGGAGCTGTTGTTAGTTTATGTTTCAATGAGTCAAAAGCAATTTGCTGTTCGTTTTCCCACTTAAAAGTAGTATCTTTCCGTAGCAGAGAAGTTAATGGTTTGGCAATTTTGGAAAAATCTGGAATGAAGCGTCGATAATATGACACGAGGCCTAGAAAAGACTTAATATCTTTAGGTGACGATGGTATCGGGAATTGCATTACCGCTTTGAGTTTGTCTGGGTTAGGCTTTACCCCTTCCTCGGTAATAATATGTCCTAGATAACCTACTTCTCTTCTTAAGAATTCGCATTTATCTGGTTGAAGCTTAAGATTAAATTGTCTTAGTTTTTGAAAAACCAATTTTAAATTTTCTATCTGGGATTGTAAATCATGAGAATAAATAACTATGTCGTCTAAATAAACAAAGCATCGGATGCCTTGAAGTCCAGAAAGAGCAGTGTTCATTAGACGTTGGAATGTGGCTGGAGCGTTTTTAAGGCCAAAAGGCATACGAGTAAATTGATAATGACCTTGGGGAATGCTAAAAGCGGTTTTAGCTGCATCAGATGGGTTCATAGGTATTTGATGAAATCCTGATGCCAGGTCTAATGTGGAGAAGTATTTGCTGTTTCCCAGTTGGTCTAGAATTTCATTAATCTGTGGAATTGGATAAGTATCACCTATTGTAATGTCGTTAAGTTTTCGGTAATCAATAACTACCCGCCACTTTTGTTCACCGGAAGCATCTATTTTTTTTGGGACTACCCATATAGGAGAAGACCAAGGAGAGTTTGAAGGTTCAATTATACCCTGTTCGAGCATTGTCTCGGTTTGTTTTTGTACTTCAGCTTTGTGTACCTCGGGGAAACGATAAGATTTAGTATGAATTGGGATTTCAGAATGAGTTTTTATTTCATGTTTAACAGCCGTTGTACAAGTTAATAGCTCTCCGGGTAGGTGGAATATGTCAGAATATTCAGAACAAAGTTCAAAAAGGGAAGTTCTTTCTTCAGAATTAAGGTGTGATACTCTAAGTTGGTTCAGGACAGATTGAGTTCTGTGGTATGTATTTATTTGTTCTGAGGAAGCAGTATAATTAATTGTTTGAAAAGTGTGTTTCAGGGACTCGGTAGATTTGGGTTTAGGAGTTATTAATAAATTAAGATTAGAATTGAGAGTGACGTAAGTTTCTGAAGTATTTATGACAGAGACGTTAATTCTATTATTATCTTTAACTTTAACAAAACAGTTAGCTACTAATAACGTATCAGAAATATTTTGGTCTAAAACAAAGCCTTCCTCAGTTTCAGGATTTTTTACGGAACATTCTATTATCATTTCACATCGAGGGGGAATAATGTAAGTTGGTACACGAAATTGAAGTTTAAAATAGTTATCATCTATTTTAAGCATATCTTTATTGTAATCTATGTTACATTTAAAATGATTTAGCATGTCAGAACCAATTATTCCATCATAAGGTAAATTGATGTCCTTTACTACGTGAAATTTGTAAGAAATAAACTTTTGCGGATATTTAGAGAAGTGTATTTTAAGATTGAAATGGCCCATTGTTTGAGTGCACTCTTCTACGGGATCAATTCCTTTTAAATTTACAATTTCTTTAGTAAGTTTTGGAGTGTTTTGAATGCAACTAGATTTAATAAGACTTATTGAGGATCCGGAATCGACTAACAATGATAAGGGCATCTTAGATAGGGACGTCTGAATTAGAATATGTGGCAATAATATCTTTGTTGGATTAGATGTAATTTCAAAAATTTTCATTTCAGATTTAGTAGAAGTTACGGAATTAGCAGATACAGAGGGTTGGTTCACTTCAATAGATTCAGT
This sequence comes from Dione vanillae, assembly GCA_037178615.1. NCBI lineage: Eukaryota > Metazoa > Arthropoda > Insecta > Lepidoptera > Nymphalidae > Dione > Dione vanillae. The sequence continues at coordinate 624,301 of JAZFAU010000091.1, read as the reverse complement.
GGTTTTAGGTGATTTAGAATTTAATTGAGGTTCAATAACTCTAGTCTCTATAGAAACAGTGGATTTAGCAACTTTAGTTAATTCAGAGCGTTTAGAGGATTCAGAGGATTCAGAAGATTCAGTGGGTTTGAAAGATACAGTGGTATTTTTAGAGGATTCAGAGGATTCAGAAGATTCAGTGGGTTTGAAAGATACAGTGGTATTTTTAGAGGATTCAGAGGATTCAGAAGATTCAGTGGGTTTGAAAGATACAGTGGTATTTTTAGAGGATTCAGAGGATTCAGAAGATTCAGTGGGTTTGAAAGATACAGTGGTATTATTATGTTTACTTAATGGATTGGTGCCCGTTTTATTATTCTGGCGTCTCACACGACACCGTTGTGAGACATCAACTAGTTTTTTACGTCGTCTACTTCATCGCGACCGTCATCTGACATTGCCTGAGAGTAATTTACCATTTGCTGAGGTCTAGAAGTGGAAGGTCTACCATAGTATTTGTTGTTATACTCTCGTTTTTTTACAATTTTCTATTGTATGACCTATATTTTTACAGTAATTACATACTTTAGGAGGAGTTTGGTTAGGGTTCCTATAAGTGAGAGGCTTGGGAGTTTCAAGAAACTTCTGTGAATAATTATTAAAGTTACTACCTAATCGTTTAGGCTGCAAAGGCTTACTATTATACCTAGAGGTTGTGTCATTTCTTTTAAAAAGATTTTGATGTACACGTTCTTCAGAAATAGCTATATTTATAGAATCTTTTAAATTTTTAGGGGTTCTACACCTAACTAACATTGATATTCTTGGATGTAGGCCCATTGTAAAGTGGTGGAGAGCAAGATCTTCCATCGCCGCTACTCGGCCTGGGATTTCTTTTATCTTTGTCGAATTTAGAGATATTTCTGTCAGTAACTGAGACAAGCAAGTTTCAATTCGTAAAGAAAATTGACTAACATTCTCGTTTGACTCTTGTTTACATTCCTGCAATTCCGTAAGCAAGTGTGTGTAGTGTTTCCTTTGACTGAACTGAGTCTTTAAAAATTCTTTTAATTTTTCCCATGAACTAAAATCTTTAATGGAGCATGTTGCTTCAGCTTTATCAGATAATTGGCTTAAAATAAATTTAAATAAAATTGGTTTTTGCCAGTCGGAAGCTAAATCGAAAGCATTATTACAATTAATAATAAATGAATTTAAAGTTTCCCTACACCCGTCATAGGGTTTTATGAATTTTAAAAGGATACTTAGATCCATTTCCGGTATTGAGATATTTTTTTTTCCTTTTTGTTTTTTTTGCTCTAAAGAATTTAATGGTTTGTCGTCTTCAGATTCCGACGGTAATTCTACAGGATATGGAACTTGCAATGAATCGCTTTTAATAATTTTGGGCACTTTGGATTCTGCCATTGTTATTAACAAATAAAAACTATGATTAAATTTACGTTATTAAAATTAAACAACTAAATTACATATATGTAGTAATTAATATTTAAAATTAAAATAAATGTCACAAAGAAATTGAATAAAAAATAATAATATTTTATTGCCCGTTTATATTTAGAATGGAATTTGTATCTAAAGCCAGACTCACATAATGCACAACGCCACGGTGGTCTTGATAAGCGCCATATCGAATTACTGCAGGTGCGATGCGAAGCCCAAACGTAGAAATAATCTCGAATTCTTGTGAACACAATACACTTTCACAAATTGTTAATAAAATTCACTTTTAACTTTTAGTTATTTATTGATTTATTTTAAAGTTCACGAAGACGTTCCAGGGATTTTTAAAATCCCTTTCCGCTGCCACCAAAATGTTATACCGTAGATTTCGTTTACGTTTTTAAAAAAAGATTTATTTTAATTAAAGTTCATTTATTAGAAATAGAAAGGACTTAGAAATCTTTAGGCAATTAGAAATAGAAAGGACTTAGAAATCTTTAGGCAACCTTTCTTTAAGAGATAGAAACAGAGACTAACTGAATAGTAAAGAATAAGATACTCAGGACACATGATTTAGCTGACGCGATAGCGTCAGTTTTAGGGATAGGCAATTAATAATACAGGGTTCGCGTATAACAGGTTCCTGCAGTTCCCTCTGCCTACCCTGCCATATGCGGGATAAAGCGTGAAACAAAAAAAAAAATAAAAAATATGTTTTTAAATAAAATATAAGTAGCTATAATGTATGTGTTATGTAGTATTTTCTCAGCTTAATTTGAAAGAGGGGTCAAAATATTTTGTTCAAGTTTACCTTGGTAGGTCCCTTTTACCTACCTTCTTTTAAAAGTATTATTAAAGCTAAAGTGACTTAAATAATAGACATAAATTTCTTTTCAGAATTCAATTTCGTATATCTTGTTATCTATACGAGGATGTTGAAAACAATTAATTCTAATTGTGTTTGTGTGGGAATCAAACCTACAAACTCGCGCGTCGCGTTTTGGGGTACCCTCTGTGCCTCTAAGCCACGATGATCCTCAGTTACATTTATAATTATTTAGTTTCGGCATATTTATTATATAATAGTGTCTATGGAAACCTTCCATTAAAGTTCCTTATGTTATCGCATAAAATCAAACAAACATTGCAGCTGTATGAAAATATCTATAAAAATGTTAGAAATCGAGATTTTATCTCTCATACTTATGAGATATTAAAAAGGCTATCAGATGGAAGCTTTCAAGTGAATTAATTAAAGCTCAGTAGAGCTTTATATTGGGAATGTGATCTTAAAGTGTAATGTGTTACAACGTGTAATGTGTGTAAAAATATTAAATAGGGAATAAATAAACAGATTTGCCTTTTTGCTACGTTCAGTTAATCGTAGTTCGTAATTACAAGTTTCATAGCATATTATTTAATACAGTTTTTTTTTCTGGTCTTGAGTTACATGGAAAACAGTTTAATTGAGAGTAAGGATACATAGTATTAATTTTTCCAAATTTAAACTAAGTAAGAATTACGGTTTTTAGGTTAATGTTACATTAGGTTAAGGTCATCTTGGCAAAGTGACACAAGAGAGCATCTTACTGTAGATGAAATAAGAAGGGGAAGAGAATGTTAGGATTTTGATATTATGTTTTCTTTCCTTGCCCTAGTACTGCGTGAAACAATTTAAAATAAAAATTGAAGTATTTTTGGGATGGATACTGGGAAATATTAAGAGCAACACACACACGACTTGCGAGTACTGTTTATTCATTCCGACTGAAGGATGACAATTATTTTACTTATACCTACATTACACCTCCGACATATATTTAGTTACTAATCTTAATAAGATATAAAACTATATAAACTAAAACTCTTAAAGCTTAACTAACAATATTCTACTTTTCATATCTTAATTTACTTAACTTAGAGCTACATGCCTAATTAGTTTGTATAACAACATATGTAATTCACGAAAAATATTTAACAAATAAATTATTATTTAATTACAAAACGATCAACTAGACGGCGGATTCGCTTGGGACGATTAGACTGGTTAGAATTTGTCGGTTGAGGCGAGGAAGCCGGACTATTTAAGTCCACTACTAAATTTTCAGAATGGGGCTGTTTAGCCTCCGCTATAGAAGTGTCCGCTTTGACTTCCTCCGCAATCGACAATGACCTATCGTTGATGCATTCTTTCGTATCCTCACCCTCGCCCTCGTCCTGAGTTGAAGAGGCAATATCAGATAATCGTGATCTGCGTCTTATTTGATCCGTATGACGTACCACAGGTCGACCGTTATCCGTATTTACAATGTACTGCCGTGAACCGTGTCGGTGCGCTATGGATCCTTTAATCCATTTATCATTACTGCCATATTCTCTCACCCAAACTGACTTCCCCTCTTTTAACGCTCGTGGCGTTCCACCAGCGTAGTTCTGTTGTTTCTGTTGTGCAGCTCTAACGTTATCAGCGAGACCGCGTTCGCTACGTAATAAATCTAAGCGTGAACGTAAAGTACGCCTTTGAAGCAAAAGGGCTGGTGTTTCGCCGGTTGTACTATGTACCGAATTTCTATATGATAGTAAAAATGTTTGTAAAGAACATTCTATGTCCTTATTATCCCTAATAGCTTTTTTAATAGTCTGTTTACAAAGTTTAACCGCGTTTTCTGCTGCACCGTTTGACTGAGGGTGATAAGCAGGGGAAAAACTTTGATTTATACCATTTCTTTGTAAAAAATCTTTAAATTCGGTACTAGTGAAGGGAGGACCTTGATCGGATACTACTTCTACTGGTAAACCAAAACGTGCAAAAGTCGCTCGCAAAACTCGAATTACATTAATAGAATTCGTACGCTGCATTTCAAAAACCTCTAGCCATTTAGTGCTAGAGTCTACTAATACGAGGTATGTTTTACCCCGATATGGTCCTAAGAAGTCAATGTGGATTCTACTCCATGGCTGCGTGTGATACGGCCAAGGCTGTGGCGGTGCTCGCGCTGGTGCAGGAGCTACGGCTGCACACGTATTGCAGTTTCTACACATATTCTCAATATCACCGTCAATGCCAGCCCACCACACGTAACTCCTCGCGATTCCCTTCGACTTAACCATTCCCATATGACCGCTATGAACCTCCTTAAGCACCGCGGCCCGCAACGAATCAGGTATAACAATCCTATAACCCCACATGATACAATCATAATCCAAATATAATTCGTTACGTCTTGAAAAATAAGGTTTTAATTCATCGTCTGTACACGATTTTGGCCAACCTGTTTTTAAATAAATATAAATTTTACTTAGTATCTTATCCTTTTTTGTTGCCTTTCTTATTTCCTCATTAGTGACCGGCAAAAAATCTTGGACAAAGTTTACATACGTTACTTCCCCTTTTTCATTTATTTTGTTATAAGGTAACGGTAATCTCGAAAGACTATCAGCGCAATTTTGTTTCGACGCTACGTATTCAATATCGTAGTCATATCCCGTTAATAAAACCGCCCATCTCTGCAGTCGCGATGCAGCCATGATTGGAATCCCTGTTTTTTTTCCAAATATATGTGTCAATGGTTTGTGATCTGTTCGTAATACAAATTTTCTACCGTATAAATATTGATGATATTTCTTTAATGCAAAAACTATCGCTAGCGCTTCCTTGTCAATCTGCGAATAAGCCCGTTCAGTAGCAGTGAGTGATCGCGACGCATAAGCCACGGGACGCTCGCCGGACGGTGTCACGTGCGACAAAATCGCCCCCACGCCCACATTACTAGCGTCCGCCGTAACCACCACAGGCAAATCGACCGAATAGTGCATTAAAACCTCACTCGATGCCAGTAATTGCTTTACTTTACTAAAAGCGTCTTGACAACATTTACTCCATACAAACTTAACACCTGATCTCAATAAGTTATATAGTGGAGCCAGAATTGTGCTAATATTTTTAATAAATTTAGAGTAATACATTACCATTCCGATAAATGCTTTTAAATCTGATATATTCGTGGGGGCCGGCGTATCAACTATAGCCTTGACCTTATCTGGACACGTATGAACGCCGTCTCGACTTATAACATACCCTAGATACTTTACAGAGGTTTTGAAAAATACACATTTCTCCTTCTTAACCCTAAGGCCGAATTTTTCCAAGCGCTCAAAAACTTTGTACAAATTGTCAATATGTTCCCTAGTGGTTTTTCCGGTTATTATAATATCGTCAATAAAAACCCCTACGTGGTCCAAATCATCAAATAACTGCTCCAATCGTTTTTGAAAAATAGCAGGGCTCGAAGAAAGACCGTACACTAAGCGGTTATACCTAAACAATCCTTTGTGAGTATTTATAACTGTATATTTATTGGAATCATCCAAAACAAACTGAGCGTAAGCCTGTGAAAGATCAATTTTGCTAAAACGATCACCACCATTCAATTTTATGAGTAAATCTTCAACCCTAGGTAACGGATAACGATCGACCTCAATGACCTTGTTTAACGTTAATTTATAATCCGCGCATATTCTGATATTACCATCTTTCTTTACCACTGGAACTATTGGAGTCGCCCATTCCGAGCGTTCGACGGCGGTGAGGATACCATCTCGAACCATCTGCGTTAACGCACGCTCGACCGGCTCGCGAAGCGCGTACGCCAGAGGGCGCGCACGCATGAACACCGGCCGCGCGCCCGGCGACACGTGTATGCGCACGGGATCACCAGTGAATCGTCCCAAACCGTCCGCAAACACCTTACAGAATCTGGAATTAAAAGCGTGAAAATCAAAGTCATCGACATTTACATTTAACACATTTTTCACATATAAATTTGGCAGTTGAATGCCGAGCGCTGCGATCCATTGCCTTCCTAATAATAATGACTTCCCATTTTTAACCACATATAAATCAAGATTTCTTTCTAAATTCTTATATTTAACTTGCGGCGTTATAAAACCAAGGGGTCGGACAATCTCCCCTGTATAATATTTTAATACTATATTACATTGTTTAATTTTTAAATCACTAAACAACTTACAATAAATTTCTTCACTAATACAAGATATCGCACTGCCGGTATCACACTCCATATTGAGCATTTTTTTATGAACTAGAAGCGGTATAACTATTGGTTTACAGTCTGTGATAGATAATTGATTCATATTAATATAAATTACCTCGTCACTCATGTCGCTTTCTTCATCGGGAAACTCGTAACTTGGTGTCGCATCCACGGTATGGTGGCTCATCACATTAGGACACATGCGTCGTAAATGCCCCCGCTTATTACACACTCGACACACATAACGACTGAATCGACACAATCCAGTATGAGCTCCACCACACACACTACATTGCTGCGACTGCGCACGGCCAGCCGCTGCCGGTCCCGCTCCGCCGTACGCCACGCCGCGCGCCGTCCCGCGCGCACCGCGCGCTGCACGAGCCGCGCCCGCTCCCGCCGAGCGCTGCGCTGGCATCGCTTCGTATACCGCTTGACAATCTGCTGCGACACCGCTGCATCTCGCGTCCCCCTCAACAATAGCGGCGTCCTTTTCCGCTGCTTCTATACTAATTGCGAGATTATACGCCTTAATAAAATCCAGCTTGCATTCTGCAAATAATCGTTGACGTATTATATCACTTCTGATACCACATACTAGCTGATCTCGCAAACTATCCTGTAGCCAGTTCCCGAACTCGCAAGTCTTAGACATTTTTTTTAACACCGCCACATACTCTGCGATTGTTTCACCGTCTTTTTGTTTTCGTTGACGAAATTTATATCTTTCAGCAAGTTCACTAGGTTTTGGTTGTAAATAATTTCCCATTATCGTTATTAATTCCTTAAAAGTTTTTGTATTCGGTTTTTCTGGAGTACACAAACTCACCAATAGTTCGTAACATTCCGCTCCCATTACAGTTATAAGTGTAGGTACTTGTAATTCTAAGCCGATCTTGTTAACTAAAAAATATTGTTCAAGACGCTCAACGTATAACTGCCAATTGTCCGATTGTATATTAAACTCGGAAATCTTCCCGATTGACATTTTTTTTGTAAATACACACACGCTAGATTCTTTAATGATCCTCGTCGCCACTGAAGTATTTTTGGGATGGATACTGGGAAATATTAAGAGCAACACACACACGACTTGCGAGTACTGTTTATTCATTCCGACTGAAGGATGACAATTATTTTACTTATACCTACATTACAAAAATATTAAAGATCTAATACAAGCTTTCGTCATAAACAATTATATATCTCTTATATACTGTACATTCAAATGATCTCGTATAAAGTAGTTTTAAATATTAAGTCGTAAAGTAGACTTTTCGGTAAGCACGCGCTCGTGTCTAATATGGTTAATATTATAATAAGCTGGGATCAGTTTACTTTCATGGTGTTGAAAATGCATAGAAATTGCATATTTGATATGATCTTATAATTGAAATGAAAATTTAGTCCACGCTTTTTTTTTATTATTTTTTCTTGAAGTTTAATTGTTTGCATAAAGGAAGATTCCGTTATTCAATTTCTATCTGTAATTGATATACTGCGTGTTAAATGGCGGCACTCAACGCACTCAGCTTTATTTTATCTTGCCATAAAATTAAAAATTACTTTCTAGAAACTTAGTTTCTTGAATGGTTTCAAGCACACAACTATCATGTAGATAATCAGACACAGTGAAACTACGCCAAGACTTTAACCACCACTTAATTGTTATTTAAAGCTTTGTATTCGTATTTATTGCTTTTCTTATCCAGATTGAATTTGTGTCCATTAATAAAGTTAGATAGTCGAAGGTTAGGATTTGACAATTTGTGTACAATATTGTAAACAGAACTGGAATAAGAAAACGAGAAACTCTACAACCATTCATCTCTCAGCCTACCACACTAGGTCACTAGGCCAATAAACAAGCAATAGCTTCTTCAAATAACTATGTTTTCTTAAAGTATAAGGCCAATGTAGATTCTATATTTTAAACAACTTTTAAGTTTTAACTTCGAAAATTGCGTCAAATAGAGTTGTTCACTTTTCTATTGTTGTGAAACTTTCATGTTGTTTGAAAGGAATGTTCCAGAGCAATAAAAAGCACAACATAGTTTGCCAAAATTGATATACGACGTATAGCAGTACGTAGTTGTACTTTCTTTAGACATTATGTACAATTCGATCAAGTGATTGATTTCTATGTGTTTTTTTGCCTTTTGTGAAATGTTTTTTATAAGCCTAAAAACTTTATAAAAAGTTAATAAAATATAAAAAGATAAAAAACCAAACGAGAATCGAACCTAGAACCACAGTCAGATACTGCCCTGGTCTACTACAACGACATCAAAAAAACATATTTAAACGATCAAATACAATTGGCATAATCATGATGTAAATTTGAATACAAAACGCTAAATAAACAGCAAAACAATCGGCCATCGAATGCATGATTAGTGTCGATTACCGACGTATCAAATATGTAGAGGCTGCCAAGCCGCGGGCGGGAAAGAACTATATTGTGTTTAGTAGTTTTTATAATATACGATCTTTGAACGGATACGATTAATTTGATACGACATTGTATTACTTCAAAACATTTATGTTCCTTATAAAAATGTTTAACAACAATTTTTTTGCTTACAAGAGGCGCTGATTCAAATCTTGCTACTCACTTTTATTTTTCCTAATAAGTAATTAATTGCAAAATCAACACAACATAACGTTTGCTTACAAATCGCATCTCCACATTTGTAGACCAGTGAAAGCGCGGCGAGCCAAAAAAAAGACATGTAATTTATCGTCCACACAATAGTTGCTGTTGCGTTTTATCTAACTTTCTGCCGTTTAGCTCGGCTGTGGTATTAATAAATCGATTTTCATAAGGTTTCATGCTTTTATGTGCTTATTATAACTTTAATTAAACAAAAGTTTCAAATTACTTGTAATTATTGATACAAATCTCATACGAGATATTTGTTGGTTGTTAGATCAAAAACATTCTTTATGTATGTAGTACTACATTTAAATTATCAATTACTATTCACATAGTATAAGTCATTTTGTCAGTCCTGCATGGAACCAAGTTATTGAAATGTTTTAACGAGATATAAGTGAAAGGAGTAATCTCGGGAAGAAAAAGTAAAACATATTTTGACGTTCTTATTCATCAATCAATCACATTCTTGACGTTCTTAGAAATTATTTGTACATCTCAAAATCTTTTAAAGCAACCACTAAATCTTACCACTTGAAGCCAATCACTCGATTATGTTTATATAATGCTTATTTTATTCCCTAGAGCCTTAAGTCTTAAAAGACATGATATCAAGAAATTAATGAATTTTTGTCATCACATTATGTACTTACTGCTATACAGTTTGGCTTTTTCCAACATTACACAGACAGCACTGCGTTATGTTCCTCCTCTATAAAAATACATCAGTACTTAAAAGTTATGATTTCTAATTCGTAGCATACGCCTCCGTGGCGCAATGGTTAGTGCGTTCGGCTGTTAACCGAAAGGTTGGTGGTTCGACCCCACCCGGGAGCGGATTGGTCGTTATATTATTTTTTAACCAAAAACTTATTTTTCCGTCGTGGCGCAGAGGCGCAACGTCTGCCTGTAACGCGACGGTTACTGGGTTCAATCCCCAGTCGGAGAAGATGGATTTTTCTATTTCCATTTTCTTCGCTCTGACAAACTAGGCAAAGCGTGGCGTTGAGTTCCGCCACTCAACACGCAATGCCTCGAAAACGGCGGAAAGCGGGGACGGAGAAAGCAGGGACTAAGCAACGGAGTGTCTTAACACTAGGTTAAGTCACGGTCCCTGCAGTTCCCTCTGCCTACCCTGCCTTGTACGGGATAAAGCGTGAAGCTAAAAAAAAAAAAAAAAAAAAAAACTTATTTTTTATATTTGATTATATATATTTGTTATGTGTAATGTATGTTTTAAACTTCTTTTAAAAATGGTGGTAACGTTTATTTTTGGTTAATGCAGTTTGTTTAAGTAAGTTATTCTTGTTTCCTATTAATTTAAAGACACAAGAAATAGATTGGTAAAGTTAACCATTATACATAATCAATAAAGATCAATACCAAATAGAAATAATGAACATATTTTTAGTTTTTTCTTATCAATATTGAGCATTAAGTGACCAGCGGTGTGTCCTAACACTACGCTCTCTATGCAGAAGATAGGTAGAACTAAAAAAATATTGCCTTAAATAGGAATAGAACCGCTAACTAAGCGTAGGCTGAAAAAAAAATACAAAATGGCAACATAATCTAAGCCAACAATATCTTCCAATGTGTAAACAAATATCTATTCTTCGTACTATATTTGTTACAAACAATTAAGTAAAGTAGTATAGTAATGGACGTGACGTGGGTCTCATTATTCTTACTAAGAAATGACATATGTGGCGTATATGGACGGTTCATGGAAAGGAAAGTATAGATTAGGCACTTTAGAAGAAAATGGAAATAGAAAAATCCATCTTCTCAGACTGGGAATCGAACCCAGAAACCGTCGCGTTACAGGCAGACGTTGCGCCACGACGGTCCAATTTTCGATGTAAACAAAGCGTTAGTTACGAGAGCTAGGAAAATTAAAATACTTTACTACTTTCCTTCGAATGGAAATCAAATCCGCAACCGCCACATTCAGAGTCAGGCGCAGTCCTTCGACAGCAATAAACAAATAATTTCAAAATTAAACAAAATCTATTTAAAGTACAATTGTATAAAACAATAAAAACAAAAAGTAATACAGCCAATAAAATTTTAGAGTCGCCATTTAATTTCTATTTACAGTATTAGATAGAAGCTTTGTTAGTCGACTGTACTGCATTACTCCACTTGCAAATTATACACTACACTGTGCTTAGCGCTAACTACAGGGATGTTGTGGGGATACGAGTTGAGATGAAGATGTCGTGTCGTGTGTCGTGTGTGCCTTGTTCAGAACCATCGGTGCGCAAAGCGACAGTCAATGTCGCTTTACCGATTTTTTAGACAAATATGAAAGATCATAATGTTTCTGTATAAAAGTATTTATCATTTGTATTTTACATAATTTTTTTATAAATAATTTTGTGTATATTATGTATTTATTATGCAATTTCACAAGCTATTTTAATATTGTGTCAATTAATACATAACTTTACACTTTACTCCTAGCAGAGTAGTCAGAGATATAATCATATTTAATACTTGAAAAAACATAGTGATGTAGAACGCATGGCTCAGGGGTGAGAGCGCTTGCACGGTTCGCAAGAGGGCGCGGGTTTGAGTCCTGCTGCGTTCATATTTTTATATGTTTTATTTAAGTATTTTACTAACCTTAGTGTGGATTAACACTTAAAAAAATCATAAAAATATAAAAAAAACATAGTTGTTTAAAAATCAACAAATATGCACCTTGATTTAATTAACATATATACCACATGGTTGGTGTGAAACTCAATTCTATAATTGAATTGCTTTTAGTTCAGCACGTTTTAGGAATAAAGTGGAAAATGGTATAACGGCTCTCAAACTAAACCTAAGAGAAAGTAACAAGAATAATATTTTTAAGCTGTACGTCGTTTCAAAATAATATATTTAGATTTCGTATTAGATTTAAAATTAAGTAATGGGTTGTTTAAAAGACAACAACTTTATATCGGGAACTAGTCTAGTGTCAAATGCTGCATAGTGACCAAAATCTGTAGGGATTTATGCAAGAATTTTAAGTTTTCCAATAATTCAAGGGATAAAGGTGAGATAGTCCTTTAACTTAGATCCTATGAGATCACAGTCTCGATGACACTAGAGAACAGCGTAAGGTTTTTGTATTTACATTCACGTTGACGGTCGTGGCCGAGGTTTTTACTTTGATTTAGATAGATAACAGGTTTATCAAAATTTTGTGTAATGAAATAAAATATCGGTAAAATGCAAGACAAATGGTTGCGTGCCATTATATTTGTACATATAAACGGCAAAAACATTTATTATTTTATATTATTAAATTATGACATTTGAAATAAAATATAGGGTTAATAAGGGAGTGTCTTACTGCCCAACACACGCTGGAGGCGTGTCCCGCGTGGACCACGGAGAGGCAAGTTTTGGTGCAGCAAATTGGGCGAAATCTCTCCCTGCGAGCAGTCGTGTAGGCTTTGCTAAGGGATTCGGCGTGGGAAGCCGTAGTCAACTTCTGTGAGACCGTCATGGTCCAGAAGGAGATTGCAGGGCGGGCTCGGGAGAGGGCCGATCCTGCCCGGCGAAGGCGACTTGCGGGTCGCCTTCACGGCGTTCAAGCCCCAGTGCCCGGGGCGGAATAAATAGGGCACTCCCTCCGGCCGTGAGTGCGTGAGATGGGGGTCTCACGCATCCGTTTTCATACGGCCGAGAGGAAGACCGCAGTCCAGTATGGCCCCGGACTGCCGGTGTACGCACCAGCGAGGGGTGCGGGAAGGGCGAGACCATCTTCGCCCTCCTGAGAAGGGCTCCGCAAGCCACGAGCGGAGCAACGCACGGGAGAGGCCGCGGACGTGCTGCGAAAGCGATCCCGTAGCCTCTCCACATGGCAGGGCAGGCAGAGGAAACTGCAGGAACTATTGGAACCTAGTGTTAAGACACTTCGTTGCGTAGTCCCTGCTTTTTTCCGTCCCCGCTTTCCGCCATTTTCGAGGCATTGCGTGTTGAGTGGCGGAACTCAACACCACTGATTTTTGTGGACAGTGGAATCCAGCACTTTAAATTGTGTTCGAGTGGCACGCTGGAAACGTCATAATTATAGAGAAGAAAAACTAAGAGGAGAATGCTTCTATTGGTCTAGTGAACGTTTAATTGAAAAAGCTCTTAGTTATTATTACATTACATTTGATTACACAAACGCAGCCGCCTGTAAATACTTGTACCTAAGTCAGTACATTTATTGTACCGCAATACTAAAATAACTAAAAATAGTTTGTAGAGTTTTCAATCAAATATACAAACCTTCATCTAAAAGCTCGTTTTAAAGTTTCAATGCGCTTATACAATATGTACACTGCACTTGCACAAATTAAGTTCTCTACATTTCGTACATGACTACATTGTTGAATTAAACCGATTGTATATATACATATATATATATATATATATATATATATATATATATATATATATATATATATATATATATATATATATATATATATATATATATATATATATATATATATATATATATATACACGTATATGTACGTTTTAGCTGTTTCTCTCTTGACATATGAGAGTACGCAAAAATAAAACAATGTTATTATACTCTAAGTTCTAATTTCTAGTCAAATTTCACATATTGATTATTGACTGATGGAGTTGATTGACAAAGCTATCTGTATGCTGCAAGGCTGTGTTTTCAAAATAGGAAAATAAAAATAATAAATTCCCCTCTTTGGAGACGAACCCATACTGGTCGTGTTTACACACAGACGGCGCTACACTGCGGCTCATACAATATTATCGATACTTCAATTTTTACTTGTAATTTTAATTATTAGTTAATTCCTTTAAGTTCTAATAAAATGAAATTTAATTCTATTATTTTTTTTAAATACTCTTGTACCTTATACATAATTTTTAATTTTACATATTAAACTAACGTCATGTTTTATCCAACTTTAAAAGCTGACCTTTACTTCATATATATTATTTTCTTTGAAATGCACTTCTTTGAAATGCACAGCTTTGTTAGCTTTTCAATATATGAGATACGAATTTTGTAACACTGTATTATTTAACAGTTTATTTTAATTAGGTTTACAGTTTTTTCAAATAAAGAAAACAGTAGACAATGCGTGTTTTGTTAAGTTTATTGCTAAAAAAATATATATAAAGAGTTTAAGTCTTTTTACTCGTATTTTGTACTAAATCGAGAGACGCGTCATTTAATATTTCGTTTAATATTAACGGTAACAATCAAAGAGTTTTTTCCTCGTAGCATTATTTGCAATCGGTGCTTACCTTTTAGCAAATATGTAGAGCGCTGTTGTTTTTGAGAGTGTGTCCTCCAGCGGGGACATCTACTCGTACATTTTCATCTTTATAGAAGATATTTCACAGCAGCGTCTCAAGAAGACGCTGCTGTGCTAGAATGTCTGTAAGACCATAAAAATAAAATATATATTTTTTTATAAAATTATTTTTATATAATAGTAGTTTAAATAATCTACTTCATTTATTTAATAACTTCATCTAAATAGCTCTTAGTAAAATGGCTTTCAGAGGTCGCGTGTCCACGTTCGCTGCATTAGCTTAACTAATGCATTAGTTGAGTAAAACCAACCACGTGATGTTGTGCAACATCGTATTCTGCGTGTGTGCATTAACATATTGTACTGGCTGGAGATTTTAGTATTCTATTTTTTTTAAACTCTTTTTAAGTAAAAATGTTTGTCGTTGTTAATGCAAATGTATGGAAAGAGTTTTACTGTATATAAAAAAATTATATTAATTTGAAGAGCTTAACTTTTTTATTATGTTTCTTCATTTATGTATTATATGGAAATTTAGTATTAAAATAAAAAAAAAATGTTTTACGCTTAATCCGTGTTTACCTTTTGTTTATGCTTCATGTATTTAATAAATAAAATTATTTAGAGGCGTTAAAAAAGAAATATTGTAATTGCGTATGGCAACATTATAATAAAAAGGAATATTGTAATTGCGTATGACAACAATATACTAAATATCAATTCTTGTACGTATTTTCTCCTTCGTTTCCTTCGTTCTTCGAATCAAACTGAACGCTTTTCTTATGCAAATTAATCACAAATAACAGGTTTTTCACTAAAGAAATTTTCATTTTCTTGAACGTAAACACCTTTTAATTAACACAATTACAATTTGTTTTGAATATATAAACTAGTGCGACGACTCCGATCCAAACTTTTCGCCCAATTGCAGTATATTGCGTTATCGCAGTACGATTATATATTATACATATAGAATGGCTAGTAAGCACGTTGCCTTCCTTTCTATAACAATGTTCATTGTTAGAATGAAAAATGAGCGTTGTTGTATAATGTGGAAATACTAAAGGTTTACTATTATTAATTAAAACAATATGCATATAAAGCTCAGTTAAAACAGTGAGTTAGTAATTCACAATTACTGACAGTATTAACTTTTTGTAATATACTATTTCATAGTAAATCAAAGCGCGGTGTTAAGTTCAATCTCTAACACGCAATATCTAGAATTTATCTTTTAAATTATTTCATATTCAAGCTTTTTCTCGCTCAAGAGTAAATTGTATTTTAAATACCGGAGGTATACAGGTAGAACCTGTATATGACAACTAAACCGCATAAATATAAAAAAAGATATATTAATCGTAGGTTTAATTTCAAATTACGTTAATAAATCAATAGGATTTGCGATGATGAAAGGTAAGCTCGGATAAAGGGCGTCATTTCCTCGTGCCTTTGAGCACGTAAAGTTATTTACTCATCTTCTTAGAGATATATTTTTGATTGCATAGCTAAAGGGAAAGATTATTATACTCAGTGCTTTAGTGCGTGAGGTGCTTCGTGTCAACTTCGTTATTTGAAATAAAATGCAAACGTAAATAAAACATAATGTTAAGTAACACATGTATAGAATACTAGTTGCGGAATTCACATCCTTAAAATTTTTCGTTCTATTTTAAGCTCATACATTGAAAACCTATAATTAAGGCCTCGTTTGAATTGAGCTTTCATTAGCAAGTTGTATACTCAGTGAATTTCAAAGAAAGTAATATGGATATTTATGGAAGTGCATATTCATGAAGTAAAAGGTCAGCTTTCAAAATGTTTGATAAAATATGACGTTAGTTTAAGATCTACAATTGTAAATTAGGTATAAAGTACGAGAGTGATTTATTGTTTGATATTTTTATATTTTATTGAAAACTATAAATTACGTAACAATTTCTATCATTTTAGGTATTCTTATCTTATTAATTATTATTATTTTTTTGAAATTACTTTGTTAAAATAATTACAAAAAGTTACACTGTTATTCAAAGTTGATAAAATTTTAATACGAGAGTGGTGAAAACAAATTAATAACTATTGTGTAAGCTATTATTGGAACAGTTTGTTAGAGCTAGAGTTATTTTTTTCAGGTTTGAGTTCTTTTATTATAAAAAAAATACCACAATAATATTTTTGATGATTCTTAGTGTTAATCCACACTGAGGATAGAAAAAATACTTAAAGAAAACATATAAAAATTTGAACGCGGCGGGACTCGAACCCGCGCCCTCCTGCGAACCGTGCAGGCGCTCTCACCACTGAGCCATGCGTTCTACATCACGCCGCGTTGAAATTCTTATATGCTTTTATACAACTTATATAGTTGTTAGCATCTCTGTAGGGAGATTTTTACAAATTTCCGCTACCCAAAGACCATTACAAAGAACATGTATGTGATACAAAGAACATGTATGTGATACGCGCTATTTCGATAACATACAATGTTTATTTGTATCAGCGGCATGATAACAAGTGCAAATAAAAATATGACACGTAGGTGAAATAGAATTATACTCTGTGAAAAGTTCCAGGCGGCAACATGAGATATAGTACAGACGTTTTAGAGCTTCTACAAAGCTTTTATCGTAACAATATCGTTAATGTTGCAAGTTAGAGCTGAAATAGAAATAGATGTGCCTCTAAAGTAGTTTATAAATTAAAAGACATACTACCAGTGCACGTACTAAACAAATTGATGTAATTTCTGTAATTTTATATAGTAAGCGTTCATGCTGTATTTTAAAAAAAATCCTAATCTAAGAAATTAAATGGATAAAAAAAAACAATTTGCACGGAATGAAGCTATACAAAAAATGATCGTAGAGACTGCCTCGAGCCAGAACTAAGGGATTGAGAAAAAGCCGTAACAATTACAATTTACAGTTCTATTAAAGTGAAATGAAAATATAATACTGAATAAGGCAGTTTTATAAGGACAGCATATGAAGTAGGGTCACATTACTTTGTTTACGTATGTGTATATATAGAGGTTTATATGTATGTATGTGTGTATATATTTTTATGTATATGTACCGATCATATAGGATTACGTTGCAATGTTCAAATATTTAACACATTGGCCTCTTCTCACTTTGTTTAAATTTCTCGTCTATCCAAATGTTGCCTGGAAAGGATCGATAATTTAGCGATAAGGTCGACGGTTGTATAGCTTTAAATATTAAGAGCAGGTTGTATAATTTTTGTTATGTTGCTGTACAACAAAAAATATTTTACTTTTTACATTAAATGAAACATATAAATACGATTCTTACAATTTTCTTGTCACAATTATAATTATTATCGTTTGAATGACAATATCACTTATAATACTTTAGATATCTAAATATATAAAAACCATTTTCTTTTGGAACTAAAATGTAAGTTACGATATTTTCTCGACCAAATACTTTTTAGTTATATTCACCAAAAAGCTTATCTTTTTCAATACTCGTATATGTATATGTATATATATATATATATATATATATATATATATATATATATATATATATATATATATATATATATATATATATATATATATATATATATATATATATATATATATATATACATATATATGGTTTTTTTACTGTGGTCGCCCTTCTCATACCGTGTTCAATCGATCTTTGTCGTTTCATAGCTTCTGTAATTTGTTATTAATTCTTTTACAAACTAAATCTTGCCCATACTATGTTCAACCGTCAATTCTGTCTTTACAAATTAAATAATATTGTATAGAAAATAGCTCTTACGATTTTAATAGTCATAATATATTGCGACAGAATATTTTCTCCGTTGAGTTTCGTTTCTCATGCAGGCAAAAAAGGCGTAACACATGGTTAGTGAAGACGTCGCCTTTGTATATAATGCAAAATTATAATAGACGTGAAGATATTATTGACTTAATATCACTTATTGTCATTGACTTAATTTATTTTTATATGTATATTTAAATAAGATTAATAGTCTATTAAAACTGTTGCTGAAGATATTTCAATTATTTTATTATTCTATTTGTAAATTATAAACTTTTGAGCTTTCGTACATCTTACATACACACACACACACATACACACACTCACACGCAGACGCAGACGCACACGTATTCGCCCAAGGTAGGTGACATTTAAGTACCTTATCGGTTTTATGTGAAAAAAAAATACAAATTTTAATATATTTTTTGGCTATCCGATTAGAAATATCCGATTCCCTTTTATTTATTTCAGTAATATTCATTTTAATTTGTATATAAGACACAAGACACACAAGTAAGTGAGCTTCTAATATTTGAAATCCTGTCCATTGTCCAACATTCACAGTAATTAAATGTAACAATGGGAAACTATCCAGACTGAGAGGCAAACACTAATTGTTCTTGTAATACTACTTTATTTCTAGAAATTGTTGTAATGTAACATTGTAACATCAATGAGTGCGATGTACTTATTAAAAATATACATTTACTTTCAACTGAGTCGCGTAATTTTGAACCTCATTTTTGTTTAGCGGAAAAACATATTATTTTCTTCACACTTCAATTGTTTTACTAATATTTAGTACATAGGAAGGCAGGCAAAACCGTAACCTCGAGGAACCTAGTGTCAAGAAGTGTCTCTCTTATATTTTATTTCAAGTCTCATAATATAATAATATAAAATAACAATTGTTTTTGCCGTTTATATACATAATGCCACAGAACCATTTGTCTTGCATTTCACCGATATTTTATTTCATTACACAAAACAAAGATAAAGCTGTTGTATCTGTCTAAATGGATGTAAAAACCACAGCCGCGGCGGTCAACGTATGTAAATACAAATATCTCACTCTACCCTCTAGTGTCATCGAGACTGTGCTCTCTTAGGATCTAAGTTCAAGGACTCTCTCACCTTAATTTCTCAACGTGCTCACTCTTGTAACGGACACTCTATGTATCTTTAAAGTAAGAATATGATCACATAAAATATTAAAAATAAAAAGATTTTGATACTATGATGTTGCTGTTATTGGAAAACTTACAAGCGAAATGATTCAAGTATTTCTTAAATTATTCTTGCATAAATCCCTACAGATTTTGGTCACCATGCAGTATTTGACACTAGACTAGTTCCCGATATAAAATTGTTGTCTTTTAAACAACCTATTAATAATAATAATATAACCCTTTGTTCAGACACAGTGAGTATACAAATAAGAATTAATCTAAATACTATGTGCAGTCTGTGATACCGACAACCTGGTCTGTGTGCCTAAGTTTGGCAAAGGCCTCCTCTATTTCTTTCCATTCCATCCTGTTTTGCGCTATTCTTGTCCATGTTTTCCCTGCTATAAGTTTAATTTCGTCTACCCACATTCGAAACTGTCTACCTCTTTTTCTTTTCCTATTTCTTGGGTACCAATACATAATGCTTTTGTTCCATTTTTCGGAGCCTCTAATTATATGGGCCGTCCATTTACTTTATTCTTGTTGTAACATCTTCAATCTTCGTCCTTCTTCTTATGATTTCGTTTCTTATTCTGTCAGACTTCCTTATACTTTACATGCTTCGTTCCATTGTTGTCTGGCAGGTTTTAAGCTTATTGATTTGTGCCTTAGTTAACGCCCAAGTATGGCAGCCATAGGTTAGTACTGGAAGTATACATGTGTTGTATAACCTCAACAACCCATTACTTAATTTTAAATCTAATACGAAATCTAAATATATTATTTTGAAACGACGTACAGTTTAAAAATATTTTTCTTGTTACTTTCTCTTAGGTTTAGTTTGAGAGCCGTTATACCATTTTCCTCTGGACTTTATTCCTAAAACGTGCTGAACTAAAAGCAATTCAATTATAGAATTGAGTTTCACACCAACCATGTGGTATATATGTTAATAAAATTAAGGTTCATATTTGTTGATTTTTAAACAACTATGTTTTTTTATATTTTTATGATTTTTTTAAATGTTAGTCCACACTAAGGTTAGAAAAAATACTTAAAGAAAACATATAAAAATTTGAACGCAGCGGGACTCGAACCCGCGCCCTCTAGCGAACCGGCAAGCGCTCTCACCCCTGAGCCATGCGTTCTACATCACTATGTTTTTTCAAGTATTAAATATGGTTATATCTCTGACTACTCTCCTAGGGGTAAAGTGTAAAGTTATGTATTAATTGACACAATATTAAAATAGCTTGTGAAATTTCATAATAAATACATTATATACACAAAATTATTTATAAAAAATCATGTAATATACAAATGATAAATATTTTTATACAGAAACGTTATATTCTTTCATATTTGTGGTAAAGCGACATTAACTGTCGCTTTGCGCACCGACGGTTCTGAACAAGTTTCACAATCGTAGATCAAGGAGAAACCAATCAAATTTTAATTATCATAATATCGTTGTTAAATTGATTCAAAAAATATAATTAATTTAAGGTTTTTTATATATTTTTTGCTTTATATGTAAAAAAAGAAGAATATCTATTATCTTTTCCATACGACATCTTCATCTCAACTCGTATCCCCACAACATCCCTGTAGTTAGCACTAAGCACTGTATAGTGTACAATTTACAAGTGGAGTAATGCAGTACAGTCGACTAGCAAAGCTTCTATCTAATACTGTAAATAGAAATTAAATGGCGACTCTAAAATTTTATTGGCTGTATTACTTTTTGTTTTTATTGTTTTATACAATTGTACTTAGAATACAATTATAAATAGATTTTGTTTAATTTTGAAATTATTCGTTTATTGTTGTCGAAGGACAGCGCCTGACTGTAAATGTGGCGGTTGCGGATTTGATTTCCATTCGAAGGAAAGTAGTAAAGTATTTTAATTTTCCTAGCTCTCGTAACTAACGCTTTGTTTACATCGAAAATTGGACCGTCGTGGCGCAGAGGCGCAACGTCTGCCTGTAACGCGACGGTTTCTGGGTTCGATTCCCAGTCTGAGAAGATGGATTTTTCTATTTCCATTTTCTTTGCTCTGGCAAACTAGGCAAAGCGCGGCGTTGAGTTCCGCCACTGAACACGCAATGCCTCGAAAAAGGCAAAGATGGGGACGGAGAAAGCAGTGACTAAGTAACGGAGTGTCTTAACACTAGGTTCCCACGGTCCCTGCAGTTCCCTCTGCCTACCCTACCATGTGCGAGATAAAGCGTGAAACTAAAAAAATGCAATCTAACCTTTATAATTATATTTTTAAAGAAGCTACTTAAAATTCATAAAATATTCAACTAACCACCGGACTTTCAATACAGCTAATGAAGTACGACGCAGATTCTTTGAATTATCCTTTAATCACACACACTGTTGTAACCTATAATGATGGGTTTATAGCTCGATGTGCGTTCCATTCAGTTCTTTATTTATATTCTTTATTCATCATTTTTTACGTACTTTTATTTTTCATTTTACATATACTTATTTAACATTTGCCATTTACATGTAAATTTAAACCGTTGAAGGAGTCTTGGTTTTTAATTTGGCTCATTTTTTATATTTCTTTTCCTATTTAAAAAAAATTGACTCTTTGAAATAAAATAATATCAGTTATGGTATGATATTATAATACACAGATTAAATTAAATCTCTTTGTAACTGTCATCGACTACATACACGTTACATTTATTACCAAAGCTTATACAGAAAGCTATGAACCGAAGTAGAATCTGATTAAAAAGCATTTAACTCGGAAGTGATTGAAAACAAGAACTAAACTCGTGAGTGAAGACACACACGAAATTGTTTGCTGGATTTCTAAAAGCCGCAATCCACGGTTGTCATTGTTTTTGTATAATTTTAACTTGTCGCGTGTTTCTTATTTATTGATTCGATAAAAATTAGTAAGAGAGGACAGTGACATATCTTTTTTGTATTGTTGAAGAAAGTAATTGTTGCAGCTTAATGTACCTACGTAATGATCTTTCTTTGGATATCTTAGATTGAACAAATTATTTCAATATAGCCCACTGTGACTTTGGGCACTTACCACATGTCACGTGTCATACACAAGTGTAAGTTGTTAGACGCAGCTGGTAAAGACTAGCTTAAAGATAAAACAACTTGCTCTATACTTATACGATTTCGTATACCTTTCACGTTTACAAGAAAGAGTCTGAGGGATGCAGCAAACTATATAGATTTCGTTTCGCTCGCTTCTATACATACTGAATACAAATTATGTATAGTAAAATACATCAGTACTTAAAAGTTTTGATTTCCAATTCATAGCACACGCCTCCGTGGCGCAATGGTTAGCGCGTTCGGCTGTTAACCGAAAGGTTGGTGGTTCGACCCCACCCGGGGGCGGATTGGTCGTTATATTATTTTTTAATTAAAAACTTATTTTTTATATTTGATTATATATATTTGTTATCTGTAATGTATGTTTTAAACTTCTTTTAAAAATGGTGGTAACGTTTATTTTTGATTAATGCAGTTTGTTTAAGTAAGTTATTCTTGTTTCCTATTAATTTAAAGACACAAGAAATAGATTGGTAAAGTTAACCTTTATACATAATCAATAAAGATCAATACCAAATAGAAGTAATGAACATATTTTTGTTATTTCTTATCAATATTGAGCATTAAGTGACCAGCGGTGAGTCCTAACACTACGCTCTCTATGCAGAAGATAGTTAGAACTAAAAAAATATTGCCTTAAACAGGAATAGAACCCCTAACTAAGCGTAGGCTGAAAAAATAAAAAATACAAAATGGCCACATAATCTAAGCCAACAATATCTTCCAATGTGCAAACAAATATCTATTCTTCGTACTATATTTGTTACAAACAATTAAGTAAAATCGTATGGACGTGACGTGGGTCTCATTATCCAAAGTCAAAGTCAAAACAATTTTATTCAAAATAAGAAGTACAAGCTTCATTTTTTGAACGTCAAACAATTAATTTAATTTACCACCGGTTCGCTAAAGTTAATGCCTCAGACCTGAGAAGAACCGGCGCAATAAACTCAGCGGGACTTAATCTGCTTTATTTTTTTTTTAAATTTCTAGATATTTACAATTTCACAATTCCTATTATTGACAAAGATACTCTTGAACTAGACTGGAGCGATCATTTCATTCCCAAGGTGTGTTATCATTTACGAAATCATTAATATGGTAATAACCTTTAACACACAAACGTCGTTTCACAACTTTTTTAAATTGTGATATAGAACAATCTTGGACGTTTTCTGGGATCCTATTGTAGAAGCATACAGACTGTCCCATAAAAGAATTGCGGATGCGATTTAGTCTAGTTACAGGCGCGGTAAGTTTGTGCCTGTTTCTTGTATTAATATTGTGTACATCACCAATTTTAGTAAAATCGTTAATATTTTTTTACATACATTAAATTATCAAAGATATACTGTGATGCAATGGTCATTATATTTATTTCCTTAAATTTTTGTTTTAAGGAATCTTTTGGATTTAGGTTATAGATTGCGCGAATAGCCCGCTTCTGCAGAACAAAGATGGAATTAATAGAGGCTGCATTACCCCAAAGCAAAATGCCATATGACATAATGCTATGAAAGTAACTAAAGTAAACAAGGCGAGCCGTATCCACATCAGTTAACAATCTAATTTTTTTGACAGCAAACGCTGCTGAGCTGAGCCTATTCGCCAATCCATCAATATGAGGTCCCCACTGTAATTTAGAGTCAATGGTGATACCTAAAAATACCGTAGAATCGACGGGTTCCACAGTTTCACCACTCAAAAGTACATCGGCTTTAACAGTTTTTGTGTTTGGCGTTCTGAATAATACACATTTAGTTTTTTTACTATTCAGTAGTAAGTTATTAACACTAAACCTTACTAAGAAATGACGTATGTGGCATATATGGACAGTTCATGGAAAGGAAAGCATAGGTTAGGCACTTTACTAACGAACTGATGGTAACAGGTTCGATTTCTCGATAAAAATTTTGACTTATAACCTTTTAATGTTACAAATTAGTATCCTATAACATATTTATAATCGAAGTAGTATTGGATTAAAAAGCGTCTGACTCGGACGTGTATTAAGAAGTTACTTAACATTCTCTAATATTTATCCTACAGATTAAAAAAAAAGAAAACCATGAAAAATCTTGTAATCTCGACTAGTAGATTAGCCTGGCACTATCATTGACCTCTTCAATGTAATTGCCAGATAAAAAAGCCGAAATGTTTAGATAATTTAGAGACTTATAGAATTCGATGACACTCAAACGTAGAAAAATAACGTTGAATTGGATTTATAAAGCGAGACCTTACAATGTAATATTATTCTACACTACAAAGAGAAAATGTTATTCGTTGTATAAGTCGCCTTAACTTCTTTGCAAGCAAACAAAATATATTTTTCTAAAAAAAAAATAAAATAAGATATACTTAAATATACTTTTTTCCTGCTCTTTTCATATTATTAAAAAAAATTACTATATTGTCATGAGATATAGCTGGGCTCTTACAATGTTTATTTGTCATTGTGTTTATAGTAATTATTATCATATTAATGATTTCATAAATGATAACACACCTTGGGAATGAAATGCTTGCTCCAGTCTAGTTCAAAAGTATCTTTGTCAATAATAAGAATTGTGAAATTGTAAATATCTAAGAAACTAAAAAAAGATAAAAAAGAATAAACAGATTAAGTTTCGCTGAGTTTCTTACGCCGGTTCTTCTCAGGTCTGAGGCATTAACTTTAGCGAACCGGTGGTAAATTAAATTAATTATTTGACGTTCAAAAAATGAGGCTTGTACTTCTTATTTTGAATAAAATTGTTTGACTTTGACTTGATTATGTTCTTATATATGTTCTATCGGTATTATTACTTATACAACCTTTGAAAAGCAAAAAGAATAACACACGAAACGCGGTACGCAACAAACATAACAAAGTGGAGTTTTGTTGCGTATAAAATATTTTATTGAATCAATATAGCTAGCCTCCAGTGGATGCGGCCTAATAAATACACCTGTGCTTTACTAAAACAGTATTAAGTTTTATCTTCCATTGATAAAAGTGAAATTCTTTTTTTAAACAATTCGATTTATTCTACAAGTACAAATTATATTATCATAGAACCATTTAAATCTGTCTTGTATTTAATGTGTGTAAATAAAATATATAAATAACATGACGCTCTATCCCGCACATATCGATATAGACAGAAGTAACCACTAGGCTTTCTCTTCATTACTTAAGGTACCCTGTTCTCCGCTTCGTCCCAATTTTCAAGACTTTGCGTATTAAGTAGCGAAAGTTAACGCCGTGCCATTAACACTAGTAAGGTAAAGAAAGTACGTGATTTGTCTTATAGAAATTGAAACTATAACATACACGGCCACAATCATATGTTGTACCTTTGAGCCCTGACAGCTTCTGTAGTCTACAATATTAATTTTAATTATATTTATTGCCTTAAAAAGGCAACAAGAGGCATCAGTGTAAGAGAAAAGATCACTTAGAAGTAGAGCACTCGATGGCCAAATAATAAGAAGTAGCAAGCGAAATGATTCTTGCATATCTCTAACTTCTCCCACTGTCATAAAAATATCATCAATATCATCAATACTGTGTTCTCGAAGGTCAGCCAAGGTCATCTTCTACAAATGATCAACAAACTTTTGTACAAACCAAAATGAAATTTATGCATTAGACCGAAAAGTTAAAATTATTGGACAAAAAACGTTAATCTAATTA
The DNA here is from genome assembly GCA_037178615.1 of Dione vanillae. Lineage (NCBI taxonomy): Eukaryota > Metazoa > Arthropoda > Insecta > Lepidoptera > Nymphalidae > Dione > Dione vanillae. The sequence continues at coordinate 598,107 of JAZFAU010000091.1, read as the reverse complement.
GACATCACGTAATTCTCCTAGTTAAATACAATTTTAAGCTTGGACAATACTGGGAATAAACTGCAAGTCATGAATTCTGTACGTGCGCTAATATCTGGCAGTCATGAACCAAATACTAATATATTATGTAGATGATACCAGTATTAAGACCTTATAGTCGCTGATTTCTGAATCGACAAAAAAGATGTTTTAATTAAGGAATTAAAACCTCTTTTTTGTCGTTTCAGAAATAAGGGATTTTAAATAAAAAAAAATTAAATTGATACCAGCCAGAGATAACTTATGTATCTACTGAAGAAACTAAACAAAAAGTAAAAAAGTTACATATGAAATAAAGTAAGTATCTTTTTCTCGTTTTAACGTAAAATTATACTTGATAATTAAAAATTACGGAACCTGTTACCCTCAATTTTAAGTTAAGTTTGTGCATATACATATGTGTATAATATAGTCTTTTACGTTGGTTTTGCATATATTGTGCACAAATCTTTATGTTCTTTTTATTATTTAAGACAGTTTAAATAAAGAAGTATGTGCGAATATTATAGCACCAAAAAGTGTATATTTCAATAAGAAACAAGATAGGAAAATATCAAATAATAGCATTTTACTTAAATTCATACCAGCGCTATTAAAACATATGATATTGATTACTATTACTAAATATACGATATAGATGTAAACCAGAGAACAAAGTGTTTTGTCACTAACTATTCTCTTTCTCCTGTGCTACCTATACACAAAGTTGAACAGCGTCAAAATCAAATAAAACCCACAAGTCTCACGTCTGCGCTGCGCTATTCTCCAATCAGTAATATTTCCACATGTTTCACCGAGTTTTCGCTGAGCTTCTTATATTTACAACAATAAGTACAACCGCTGTCTTGGAATAAATACAGGAGTATTCTATGTTTACAATTTTATTTTGTATTTATATACGGTACAATAAGTTGGGTTCTTAACAAACTGTGTTTAATATTTTTACAATATGTTTCAATATAATATATTAAAAACAAATTTATGTCCATTGCAGCAAAGTAGTCACGATCTTCACTATATATGAAGCCGACATACCCTCGAAATACCGCAATCTGCTTGCGTGTATTAAACCTGGGAATGATATTAAATAATATGACGCATTCACCATTTGGTTAATGGTGTATCCAAACATCGATTTTACTTACATGTAGTATAAGGCGTTGTATTTAATGTTATGGGTCCATACATGTTGGCTACAATATTTACATGTACTTATTAAGATTAATTAAACATTTATAGACTAGAATAAATAAAAAGATCCAATATCTTGAGTTACCAAATGCAAGTAGTGCAGTTTTATTTTGAGACATTACGTGTTGAGTAGCGGAACAATGCTTCGTTATGTCATGTTCACACGTGAAAAAGTATAAATATTACTCATTTTCCGAGTAAGAGTAGAACCCACTACCGTCGGATTTACAGTCTGATTAACAATCCTGTCCTTCTAGCTAACTTCTTAACTACACTACTAGGTCTTTAACACCGATGTAAGTAATTGTTATTATTAACCTTATCGTATTTAAGACGCTTCATTGCGAGTTTGTGAAGCGAAACCGATATTTCAATTTTACAATAACGATCGTTGAATTGTACGGCACGTTGTTTTGTACAACATCTATCTATATAATATATTAAATATATATACGAAATATTTCCTGCTCAAATCTTAAAATTGCGGGATTACGAAATAAAAGATTACCCTATATACAGCTTCAAAGTTTGCTCTATAAACGTCAATTGTGTGATCAGACCGACCAAGAACAGACCGAGTAGGAATAAGCTTCATGATGGAGAAACATAAGCTTGAACAAGAAAGAGAAAGAGAAAAAAATACTTTACATATTTCTACACCGCGATAATCTCATCCACTCCACACACAATGTCTTGAAAGTGTAGGAAATGGGGTGTCTTCACACTATACTTCGTCTACCTTGTCATATGGCAAAAAACTTGAAACTTTTTTAGTAAAGAAGTACTTTTCCCATTTTATTTCTCTATTTTGTAACAAATTTTCAAAGTCCACACAAAAGACCATTATCCAGAATAGCTACCATTCTCTTTATTTAAAACATTTTGGAATTGAATATAAACTAGTTCGGTTTTTAGTGTCAGAGTCAAACGCTTATAAAGGCTTTGAAGCGCTGACCTATTCAACCGTTATTTAGCTTGCCCGCGAATTTTTAGTTCAAAGGTAAAACGTTACACGCAAAATCTTTTGAACTTTGCTACAATATTTCATTTAAATGTACTATACATATGTCATTTCTATGCCTTTTAAACACCATAAAAGTAAACTGATCCCAGCTTCTTCTAATATTAACGATGTTAGAGCCGAGCGCGTGCTTACTGAAAAGTCTACTTTACGACTTGATATTTAAGACTACTTTATACGAGATGATTTCATCACTTACTGTATATATGTAAGTGTTATATAATACTGTATATAAGAGCTATACCCCGCATATACTAGGGCAAGCAAAGAAAATGTAGTGTCAAAATTCGAGGTACTGGCATTGAATGGTGGAACTTAACATCGCACTTTATCTCTCCTTATCGCATCTACAGTAAGATAATGCCGTGTGTAACTTTGCTAGCACCTTAGTCTCTAATGTGTATGTAATTCTTACATAGTTAAAATTTGCAAAATTATTTCTCAATCAACCATAATTTACGTAAAAAATATTTAAAAATACGCTGTCGTCGTACCGTACCGTAACGTAATCGTACGATTGTCGCGGCTTAGAGGCACAGAAGTTGCCTTTAAGTGCAAAAATTTGTGGATTCTATTCCCACCTGGGTATAATAATTTATTTTCAATGTCCTTGCACTGACAACAAGAATTGTTTAATTGAATTCTGAGCAGGAATTTATATCTATTATATAAATCACTTCAGCGGTAATAATAGGCTTATAAGAAGGCAGGTAAAAGTTACCTAGAGTTAAGGCACTCTGTTCTCAATTCTGCAAGTGATCCCAAACGAAATATATTGACCCCTCTCTTTCAAATTAAGCTGAGAAATCACTATAATCAAATACATTTACATGTATGTTACACTGTTATGTTTACACTTGTAGCTTAAATTTTACGCTCTTGACATTTTACGAGCGACGCAAATTTTATTTAAAAATCTGTATTTTATTTTCTATAAAAATATATTTTACCTAAAATACACAAAATCTACGAGTATGATATACAACTAATTACGTATATTTCGTTTAGAGGTCTCTGAGTATCACTAAGAAGACTCGAACGCTTGTAATAACTGTAAGAAATACTGGCTATTAATTTTTTAACCCCTGACGGCCCGGCGCCTAAAAACTCGATAACGGGTAAATCCCGCGCTGGTTACCTCATCGCGCGCGCGGCAATTGATATCAGAAACTTATACTTATAACTGCTCTCTGTTTATGTTTTTAGATGGTCATATTACTATTCTTGAAAGCTGGTAAGATAGCCGACACAAAGAAATAAAAGCAATATCATTTAAGTGTTTATTTTGTTTTGTACAGCCCCTTGTTTCCAAGGGAACCAGAAAAAAACCGGTTTTGTTGACAATACATTTGTTTTATAAATGAATACAATATTGTTTTGTCTTTATTTTTATATCTTTACATTCTGTACAATATGGTCTTTCAATAAAAAATTAAAAATATGCATGTTATCATTACAGAAATTATACTTTTTAAGGTACTTTCCTTCGACATCATATGATGCCCGCGGGCCGTCATCGTCATCATAACTTACTTAAATTAGGTTAAGCGTTCTACTTTTCAAAGACCAAACAGAGAAAAGCTACAAAAACACTCGACTCGTGGAACTCAACGCCGTAATCTAATAACTTACCTTAATGACATGGAGAAAGGAAAATGCTTGTTCAAGTGAGGATCGTACCTGCTACTAGCTGTCAGACGCTCCTTACTGCGCCACTGATGACTTAACCAAAACTCAGAAAAAGCTTGAAAACTAAAAAGAGAAAGTTCTTATAAATTAGACCTTAGAAATTTCCTATAAAATGTGTGTAAAACTTTATGTAAACAAAACAAAAACAGTTTTTTAATTATATTATATAATAATTAAACTCAAACTATTCAAGGTTCTTAGATGAGATGCAATACTTGAATTATTGAGAAACATCTGCATACCAAATGAAAAATGATATTTCTTAAAGGAATAGATGAGAATTACACAAATTGAATTTCTTCAGAACCGTTTAATATAAATTCTTTAAATTCATCTATTATCAAGTTTACTCATAAACAATATTTTTTACTGATGTATTGAACATTCAAGTGTCTATCCGTGACATATTTGTCAGATATTGTATTTTGGGTGATTGTTTAAGTGCTAATTACTTTTAAGTGTTATTGTGAATTTTAAAGAAAAATCTAAAAATTGTGAGAAAGTTATATCGTTTCCAACAGGCGCGGGATTTTATCTTTGTACGTTTTCTAAAAATATCAATACTTGATGTGGAATAAGAAACTATAATTTATATATTTCCCTTAAGGCATGATGCAGTTAAATCAAATTGAGAGCAAAGTAATTTATCTCGTTAACTTCAGCTATATATCGCAAATAAGAAATACGAGGACGCAGCATCTGTCTGTAAACACGACAGCTTATGAGTTTGATTCCCACTCGGAGAAAGCAGGAGCAACGTAGTGTCTTATCATCTTTGTCCCATTGTTCCTGCACTTCTCTTTGCCAGTTTCCATGTGCAGGATGAAGCCTAAAGACATAACAAAGATCACAAGGTAAAATAATATTACCTCATGTTTGTACTATATTTTTAACTTTTAAATTATTATATCGTACATTAAATTATAGCTATTACAATAATTAATTATTATGTGCAATGAAAGCTTTTAAATATAAAATGTTGCATAGAAAGTGCTTAATATTAATTATGGATTTCAAATTAAAGTATTTTTAATTATGTAATTCTAAAATACAGAGTCATATTTAATATTAAATTTTGAAAAGTGATGTTGCTATCCTGAAAAGATCGGAACAAACAAATAAGGAAAAATCCTGTCATATTTGTTTACAGCTTTTCTCTTATTTTATTTTTTCTTTTTCTGATATATAATGTATTAATAAAAAAATATAAGATTTTTGAAACATAATAAGCTTAGACTTTTCTGCCTTACCTGCTATGCGTAAAGCGTGAAGACGTTGAGAAGTAGAATCGAACCTACAACCGTCTATTAATTTCACAATGTTACGTTTGCCTTATTCTTCCAAACGAACTATGTAGAGATTTTCTTCCACTGTTGTTTATTTAACCATATATAAAGTTTGAAAATAATGCAAAGTCAAATACGTCGAGTACAATTCTGTGAATTTGCAAAATGTGGAACGGATGAGTGGTGGCGTGAAAGCTCGTCGCGTCTAGAAATATAATTAAGTTTTAGTCCGAGCTCTAAACAACGTCACGTTAGATCTGTCATTTGCATGTAAAATTGAAACGTTGAACGTGTCTTGGTTTTTATTACTTATTTCTGTAAGGTACCTTAGGAGTAGTTACCTATTTCTATTTAATTTTATATCTTAATTATAATCATATTTACTCAATGATACTTGCAACAAATTAAACATAAGAAATGTCTCTATAGTGTGTGATGTTTTTATATGACGCACAACACGTCCTAACTGTTGATTGACTGCAGTTATAATGAGTGTTACATCGAGATGATGAACGTGACCTCAAAAAGTGAACACAAAAATATACATTTTTTTATAAATCTCTAGCTTGAAATGAAAGCGTTGAACCAAATCAATACAAAATTTATGTTTTTAATTGTATATTATAATAAATCAATTTGTAAATTTTATTGACTACATACACATCACACTTATTACCGAATCTTACACAGAAAGCCATGGACCGAAGTAGAATTAGATTAAAAAGCGTTTGACTCGGATGTGATTGGAAACAAGAACAAAACTCGCGTGAATGAAGGCACACACGAAATCGTTTGCTGGATTTCTAAAAGCCGCAAACCACGGCTGGGAACATTTTAACATAATTTTTAACTTCTCGTGTGTTTTTTACCAAATTTTTCGTTAGAAATTTGAAAACACAGAATAGTGATATATTTTTATTTCCTTTTTACTATCTGTACCAATATTATAAAAATTATTTTTTTTGTGTCGTTGAAGAAATTAATCGCTGCATCTTATTGTGTTTAATAATCTATATATCAAATGTCTTTCGATATCATAGATTGACAGAACAGATTATTTCAATATAGCCCACTGTGACCTTGGGCACTAACTTACTCACTTTACAAAAATGTGTCATACACAAGAGTTAGTTGTTAGACGCAGATGGTAAAATCAGTTTAGTGACATAATAAGTTAACCTATATACGATTTCGTATATTTTCCACGTTTACAAGCAAATGTCTGAGCGATGCAAACGCAAACTGTAGAGATTTTGCTTCGCTCGTTTCTATAAATACCAAATACAAATAACGAAATATAGTATACAAAATAGCCGTAATAAAACACATCAGTCTATCAGTACATGAAAGTTTAGATTTCCAATTAGTGGTACCTCCGTGGCGCAATGGGTAGCGTGTTCGCTGTTAACCGAAAGGTTGGTAGTTCGACCCCACCCGGGGGCAGGATTGTCTATTATTTTTTTACCTATTAGGTAATTAGGTAAAGTAGGCTTTCTTTTTTATAAATATATGTAATTATTATTTGTAATATATGTTTTAGACTTAAAACTGTTATTTACGTGAGATGGAATTTGAATATCCATATATCAAGAGGTCACTTACGGCCGCCAAATATTTTTCCCACAGATTTAAATAAAACAAAAGAAAGAAATATCTTAAAATATCGACCCCTTTCATCGCTTGTACACTGTCATTGACTTCTTGAATGTAATTTTCAAACAAAAAGCCGGAATATTAAACTAATTTGGAGGCTTATTGAGACATACGATAAAACTCAAAGGCAGAAAAATAACGCTTTATTGTATTTGTAAAGTGAGACCTTGCAAAGTAATATTATTCTGTATTAAAAAGAGAAAATGCTACATTGTTATATAAATCGCCTTTACTTCTTTACAAACATACAACTTAGATTTCTCTATAAAAACCACAAAATATACTTTCTTCCTGTTCTCTTTAACTAAGTTTTAGGAGGTTATTTCAAATTACTATATTGTCATAATATATATATATATATATATATATATATATATATATATATATATATATATATATATATATATATATATATATATATATATATATATATATATATATATATATATATATATATATATATATATATATATATATATATATATATATATATATATATATATATATATATATATATATATATATATATATATATATATATATATATATATATATATATATATATATATATATATATATATATATATATATATATATATATATTTATTTATTTATTTTATTTATTTACTTAAGGACAGCTTACAAAACACACACTTATTCTAATATAACAATTACATCTTATAACTATGAGCTTAGTGCTGCTTTAATTACAAGCCGCCACGACATGATTTGGGACTGTGTAATTTAATAGTTACAAACTTAATAAACTAATGACACATTCATGTAATTAAATACTGTGACAATATTTTTTTATAATTAATATATAAAATAAGAGAAACATAAAAACAACTTAAAAACTTAACTATAAGTACGGAACAGAGCGAAGACATTTAATCACATTCCTTTTAAATACTTCCATGCTATTTGAGAGGATATCCACAGTATTCTGAGGAGTTTTAGCCATCCTGTTATACTGATTCGGTAATCTACTCAAAGTAGCATTTAGACCTAACTTGGACTTCGAAGCTTTAATTGAAAATAGATCATACTTACCTGCACGGGGTAACTTTGGAGGTGTATTTATATTTAATTTTTCTAACAAAAAGGGGCAATCCAAGTAACCGTTAACTATTTTAAATAACAAAATCTGATCCAATAATTGCCTCCGATGGTACAAACTATCTAGATGAAAATGATCTAAGCGACTTTGATACGTTTCTAATACTTTCGTTTTTTTAAACCTATACGATAAATGCCACAGAAAGCGCTTTTGAATTTTTTCGATACGCTGAATATGTACTGCATAGTGTGGTGACCAAACCTGAGGACAATATTCAAGGCCAGATCGAACCAAGGCCGTATAAAGTCTAATTATAGTCTGTGGCTTTTTGAAATCTTTAGTATTTCGCATAAGAAAGCCGAGCATTTGAAACGCCTTAATTGTAATTTTGTCGATGTGAATGTGGAATCTAATTCTACTATCGAAAATAACTCCTAAGTCACGGATAGTAGTCACTTCTTCTAACGTCTCATTGTCAATAGTATATGTCTGTGAAAACAGTTCAGTTCTACGTGAGAATCTTATATATTTACATTTACTTATATTCAATGCCAAACCGTTAGTCCTACACCAGTAGGCTAATCTATTTAAATCTTCTTGTAAAAGGTCAGTGTCATGCTTGCTTTTTATTTGTTTAGCAAGTTTCAAATCATCAGCGTAAAGAAAGTAACTACTATGTTTGAATAGTGTTGCAATATCGTTAATAAATATATTGAATAATATTGGTCCAAGAACTGATCCTTGCGGAACACCAGATTGAGTTTGGAATGGTTGAGAAGAATATCCGCTAACAACTACTCTAGAAGTCCGGCCACATAAGTATGAAGAAAACCATTTTAATAAATTTCCTGTTATGCCGAACGAAGAAAGTTTGCAAATCAGAATACTATGATCCACGGTATCGAACGCCTTACGTATGTCGGTATAAATGGCGTCAACCGGAATATTAGAATCAACGGATTCATTCAAAAAAGTTACGAATGAAACGAGATTGGTTGTTGTGGATCGAGCCTTGAAGAAACCGAACTGTTGTGGCGATACTAACTGCTTTACATGCCAGGTAATTGCAGGTCTAATTAATATTTCAAATAATTTTCCAAAAACAGGCAGTACGGATATCGGTCTATAGTTTTTTATACATGCGGTATCTTCAGATTTATGAATAGGTACAACCCTCGACTCCTTCCACTCACTGGGAAAGAATCCAGTTTTTATTGATTGATTGTATATGATTGACAGCGGTAAAGCTAGCACGTTACAACATTCCCTTGCAAATATACATGGTATACCATCAGATCCAGCTCCTTTATTTGGATCTAAATGTTTTAGACCAATTAAAACATTATTTTGAGAAAAAGACAATTCTGCCAAAGAGTTCGTTGATAAATAATTTGAAAATGCATTATTATGAGAAAAAGCAGAATTGGTAGATGGAACATTGTAAACGGATTTAAAAAAAGACGCAAAGAGATTACAAATGTCAGATCCATTAGAGGCTCGTTTGTCATCTAGATGCATTAGTGATGGGTACGTACTTTTATTTGAACGTTTACTTTTTTGGTAAGTAAAAAATAATTTAGGATTTTTAGATATGGAGTCCTCTATGCAACTAATGTAGTTCTTATAACAAACCTCTATTAACAAGTAACAGCGCTTTTTTAGTAATAAGAAAGAAATTTCATCTAGGGGATTTTTATATTTACGATACCTTTCACGAATTTTATATTTCTCCTTAAGTAATTTTATAAGTTCTTTCGTATACCAAAAGGGATATTTTTGATTTGTAGTCTTACTTAAAGGCACGTGTTTCGCTATTGCTCTTTTAAGTATCCTATTAAACAGATCCACCATATCATCAACATTCGCTAAGGTTGAAAGTTCATCAACCCAAGAAATAGACTTCAATTCGTTTATTATTTTGTTAAAATTGGCCTTGTAAAAATTAAATTTGTCGCTAGGAATCTTAGGCGAAAGACAAGATGCGTTGTAGTATGATAAGACAAATTCCAGAGGTGGATGATATGGATCAATATTACTAAGCACAAACTTGCCGGTTTGCAAATGTTCAATTCCCATCGCCGAAAGAACTAGATCAAGAATCCTTCCCTGGTTGTTCAAAATTGTGTTGTATTGTTTTAGATTATTTAAAGCTACGAAGTCGATTAACATGCTCTCGAGTGGGCCAGGTGACGAAGCAGAAAAGGTGCTTTTATTGTTGGGCCATGTTATTGAGCTAAGATTAAAATCTCCTAGTATTAAAGTATTATCGTGAGACTCTATAATTCTGTTAGTGTTGTCTATAAAATGTTCGAGAATAAGTTTTTGGGTTGGAGAGGGTATATATACTGCACATATATATAAACTATCGAAGGAATTCCGCTCATTATATATATCTAGTTCTACCCAAAGGTCTTCGCAACCGCTCTCGAACTGAATTAGTCGACGTGAATTAAATCGTTTTGATATTGCTATTAGGACACCACCACCTGATTTATTTTTGTGAAATTCACTAGTCTCTCGATCCCGCCTATATGTGACATAACGATCATTAAATAATTCAGAACTAAATATAGTATGATTCAGCCATGTTTCACATAGTACAATAACATCATAATCACAGCATAAAACATTTTTATAGAAATCTAATGTCTTCGTGCGTAAACCTCTAACATTTTGAAAATATATATTCAAAGACAAGAATTTTAACAAAAAGTATGATAAAAAAAACTAAAGATTAATTTATATTGTACAAACAAATAAAAACATTACTACTAACTACTAATTTTTTCCAATGTTGCTGCATTGCGAACATAAACATATTCAGATGTATCGGTTTTACGCATATATATGCGACCGCTGCGCACCCAGACATGCTTGTATTTTAGCTCCTTGGCTTTTAAACGCGCCGCTGCGTGAAGAGATTTGTTCTCAGGGGATAAATTCTCCGTAACGTATATCGCTGATTTTTTATTCTCGCTTATACCAAGGTGAGTTGAATTTAGTTTGTCATTAGGATGTTGCTTGTTGTACTTTATAGCAGCTGCTAAGAGCATATCTCGTTGACGAGGGCTACTTAGAGTAACCAAAATGGAACGAGGCCGTGGGCTTTGAGGCGATTTTTTAGCAATTCGACTACAGTACGATATGTCCATGTCATTTACGGGACACGCCACAACTTTGCCTAGTTGCTTAACTATAGTAATTATATTTTCTGTTTTACGTTCTGGTACGCATTGAAGTTCTAAATTTGAGGAACGCATTAGTTGGTCCAGTTGAGTACAGCGCATAGAGGTAGCCATAAGATCATTTTTGAGAGATTCATTCTCTTTTTTAATATGATCTATATCCTTCTTGTATGTATTTATTTCAGCATTTAGTTTCTCAAAGTGACTGTTCATAAAAGTAATAGATTCGTGAAAATGTTTAATATCGTCTTTCATTTCGCGCAATTGGCTATTAATATTACTCATACAATCCGCAACACAATCAGATATGCAGGCACGAAGTTCAATCTTAATCATATTATGAAGATCCAAACGCGACAAACAAGAGGGTGAGCAGCAAGTATTTGCTTCCTTGGTGGCGCGAGAATCAGTGGTCCCGCGCTTAGCCACGTTTACATTAGAACGCGAGCTAGGTGACACTATCGGCCGGACCGGCGTATTTGAGTTATCATTCTTAGGAGCTTTACTCCGGCAGGTCGGACATAGCCATTTTGATTTGGCATCAGAAGTGAGACTTTTAAAATCCTTATTAGGTATGCTGACGCAAAGGGTGTGATACCATAATAAGCATGACCGGCATTTCAAGTATAGATGATCTTCAATGTTCGATTGACAGGCCGAACAATGCATTTTAGTTATTTATATGAGATTTGCAAACTTCGTAAAACAAGATGTTTTAATTTTAAATAAGCTAAACTGCGATGACTCACGTGTAACTGTCCTAGACGCAACGAAGTGTAGTGGTGCAACAAGGATGAATTATTTTTTTAAGCAGCCCGTTTCTTTTACTCGCGGTGAGGAGGAGCCTACCTCAGCAGGCACAGGCGCCGCGAGTAGAACAAGCAATGGGATTATTTACAATTTTGTCTTGCTGTATATCGAACAAATTTCGGGCTTATATCACAGTATATAAAGCCTAATTCTGCACGATATTTTTGAATGTATTTTTTAAAAAAATTTGAAACACGATATATATATATATATATATATATATATATATATATATATATATATATATATATATATATATATATATATATATATATATATATATATATATATATATATATATATATATATATATGTATGTATATATATATATATATATATATATATATATATATATATATATATATATATATATATATATATATATATATATATATATATATATATATATATATATATATATATATATATATATATATATATATATATATATATATATATATATATATATATATATATATATATATATATATATATATATATATATATATATATATATATATATATATATATATATATATATATATATAACAATACTGTTGCCATCCATCCAACGTATTTAAGGTTGGTGACCTTCACTTGTAAAACTATGCTTAACTTCACATTACACTGGGTAAGGCGTCTTACATAAGTTAGTTTAGATATATACCAAATGTTTCTTCATAATAAAGTAAGGTCGGAGCAAACTACTCGTGTCGGTCGCGTCGCTTTGTAAACAAAGAAAAATGTCATCCGGTTATGTTCTTGTCGTTCCATAAAAATATATAAAGGAAATCCTATCAAAATAATACACTTACATTTTCTAGTGTTATTTGAACTATACCGGGCTTTGTCCGAGACCTGCACATAGGCGGCTCCAGGGGTGTTCTTGAACATCGTGGTCGCTTTTGCTCTGCACTGGGGTGACAGAGGGAATTTGGCAGCACCTGGAGTGACAGAGCAGCCCTATTTAGAGGGGCACTGCTCTCCTTGCTCAGCCTTGGAGGGGGCTAGAAAAGGTGCCCTAAAAATTGTTCACCCCGAACCATAGAGATGGTAGTAACCACGGCTGCCCTCGCATCTTTTAATACGTGGTCGACGCAACCGTAAAAGTGGAGTATTTAAAGTATGTAACACATCTGAAATGACGTTTGGCGCGTGGAACGTGAGGACGCTTCTTGACCGTAAAGTTAATGCCTGCCCTGAAAGAAAAACAGCCATCATTGCTCGGGAACTTTCTCGGTATCATGTAGATATAGCTGCCCTTAGTGAAACACATCTTGCTGACGAAGGAGAGATTGTGGAATACGGCGGTGGCTATACTTTCTACTGGAAAGGTCTCGCTGCATCCGAACCACGACGATCGGGCGTGGGTTTTGCGATCAGGAACCAGCTCGTAAAGCAACTATATGAGTTTCCGGTGCACATCTCGGACCGCGTTACCACACTACGCCTACATTTGGATATGAACAATTATCTGAATATCATCAGTGTCTATGCTCCGACGCTAGATAAATCTGACGATATTAAGGAACACTTTTATGAAGAACTGACTCACACCATCGAAAATATAAACCCAAGAGAGCAAATAATTTTGTTGGGTAATTTCAATGCCAGACTAGACTTTGGTGCCTGGCCTAAAGTTTTAGGCAGACATGGTGTAGGCAGCATGAATGACAATGGCCAATTGCTACTTAGTTTCTGTGCTAAATTTGAACTTGCGATCACAAACACTATGTTTCGACTACCCGCAGAGTATAAGAAGACATGGATGCACCCTAGGTCCAAGCACTGGCATTTGTTAGACTATGCCATTGTACGTCAAAAAAATATTTCACAAGTGCAGGTCACCCGCGTGATGCGCGATGCTCACTGCTGGTCTGATCACAGGCTTGTCGTTACCAAGCTGCGTATTCGCCTCCAACGTCCGAACCTACTAGTATCAATTTGGACCTGCTTAAAGATCTCGACACCAGGGCGCTTTACGCCGATACCTTGACGTCCGCACTGCCTCAATCTAATGAGGGGACCGGTGATATCAATGCTGACTGGGGGAGTGTGTCTTCTCACATTTTAGATACTGCCGTTTCTACATTGGGTCTAAAAGTCCGTAACAACGAGGACTGGTTTGATGGAAACGATAGACTTTTTGAAGGAGGCATTTGACAGACACCGTTCTCTACTCCGATGGAAAAATGGAGGAAAAGACCAGGTTGCGGCGATCAGACAAAGCGAGCTTGAGCTTCGTAGAATAACTCGGGAAGCTAAAGATAAAATGGTGCCAGGATAAGGCTCGTAACATGCAATGGCTTGCGGACACAAACCAGCTTGGTGAGTTTTATAATGAGGTTCGAAAAATAACACGCACTTTTTCCTTTGCCAAAGTGCTTCTTAAACCTGCCGACGCTTTCTAAAAAGCAAAAAAGATGTGCTAAAGAGATGGGCAGAACATTTCAACACACTGCTTAATGTGGACAGGTCAGTGGACCTGGAACAAGTACAATCGATACCTCAACTCCCCATTGCTATTAAACTGGATGAGCCATTGTCGTGTGAAGAGGTTATTCAGGCCATAAAACAACAACAAAATGGGCGAGCAGTTAGCATTGACTTGATACCAGAAGAACTGCTTAAGTACGGCGGTGATAGATTGCATTCGGTTTTATTTACGTATTTCGAGCGGATCTGGAACGAAGAACAGGTCCCAACCACCTTTAAATTGTCACGTATTAGAACTTTATATAAAAACAAAGGAGACCGTTCTAATTGTAATTCCTACCGCGGTATTTCGCTTTTATCAGTCCCCGGTAAAGTATTTGCCCGAATACTTTCAAATGGTCTTTTAAATCTTTCCGAAAAGCTACTACCTGAAACCCAGTTTGGCTTCCAACCTGACCGGGGTGCCTAAGAGGCCATATTCTCGGTGCGACATTTGCAAGAGAAAAGCAGAGAGCAAGGACGTAACATGTACCTCTGTTTCGTCGATCTCGAGAAGGCTTTTAACAGCGTACCCCGAGACGCCCTCTGGATGATATTAAGAAGGATAGGATGTACGGAGAAGTTTGTAAGACTCACGAGACTCTTGCACGATGACATGTGTCGTTGTCGATGATGCTGAGTCCAACTACTTTTCTGTTACCTGTGGAGTAAAACAGGGATGCGTTCTAGCGCCCACGTTGTTTGCTCTATATTTTGCCGTTGTGGTCGGAGAGGCCTTGCAAACTTTTACCGCATGGCCTGCAACAGTTAATGTCTGTTTTCGACGAGTCGTGTCATAAATTCGGCTTGAAGGTAGTATAAAGAAGTAGTATGAAGAAGACGGAGGTGGTGTCTTTAGACATTCACAGTTACGAATCACTGACCATCCTCGCCGGGATGAGCTGAAGCAGGTCGAAAAGTTTCGCTATCTGGGGAGCACATTAACATCCAAGTGTGACCTTGATGCCGAAATTAACAGCAGGATTGGCGCTGCTGCCGCCGCGTTTGGTAAGCTGAATTCCAGGATCTTCTGCTCTCACGATCTGAAAATGTCAACCAAGATATCGGTGTACATGGCTGTACTGCCTAACATTCTGTTTGCTGCATAAACTTGGACTGTGTATCGCAAACATATCCGTATGCTGGACAGATTCCACCTGAGCTTTTTAAGAAAGATCCTTGGGATCCGATCGATGGTCCGATCGTGTGTGAAATACGTTGTAATAAATGTTGCGTAGAGGCAATGTGGGTGGTATAGAGACCTACTTGATGCGGCGACAGCTTTGGTGGAGCGGCCACGAATCGCGTATGTCAGAGCAGCGGCTGGCGAAGCGCATCTTTTACTGCGAACTTGAGGAGAGCGCAAGCATGGCGGACAACTCCTCAGGTACAAAGATCTAAAGCGACATATGAAGAAGTGCTGTATAAATACATCGGACTGGGAAGATCTGGCCGCCGATCGTTCAAGATGGAGGACTTTTGTAAAAAAGAAGTCCTGATATTGGAAATAAATCGGGCGTCAGAGTTAGATTCCAACGATTCTTCGCTTGGAATCTAACTCTGAACCGCCGTTTAGTTTCAAATTTTAATGACTTTTCTTTTTTACAAAGTCCTCCATCTGGAACGTCGGCGGCCAGATCTTCCCAGTCCGATGTATTTATACAGCACTTCTTCATATTTCGCTTAATCTTTGTACGCTGAGGAGTTGTGTCGCCATGCTTGGATCTCCTCAAGTTCGCAGTAAAAGATGCGCTTCGCCACCGTGCTCTCTGACTACGCGATCGTGGCCGCTCCACCAAAGCTGTCGCCGCATCAAGGTAGGTCCTCTATACCACCCACATTGCCTCTACGCAACATTTTTAACAACGTATTCACCACATCGCTACCTCGGGGGGGGGGGGGGGAGCGGATCCCAAGGATTTTCTTAAAAGGCTCAGGTGTATCTGTCCAGCATACGGATAGGTTTGCGATACCCAGTCCAATTTAGCAGCCCAACAGAATTTAGGCAGTAAAGCCTGTTACACAGATATCTTGGTGACATTTTTCAGATCGTGAGAGCAGAGATCCTGAATTCAGCTTTACCAAACGCGGCGGCAGCAGCGCCATCCTGCTGTTAATTTCGCATCAAGGCACACTTGATGTAATGTGCTCCCAGATAGCGAAACTTTTCGACCTGCTTTCATCTATCCCGGCGAGATGTTCAGTGATTCGTAACGTGAATGTCTAAAGACCCACCTCCGTCTTCTTCATACTACTTCTTTAGACTACCTTCAGCCGAATTAAACAGAACTCGTCGAAAACAGACATTAACTGTTGCAGGCCATGCGGTAAAAGTTTTCAAGTCCCTCTCCGACCACAACGGCAAAATATAGAGCAAACAACGTGGGCGCTAGAACGCATCCCCTGTTTTTACTCCACAGGTAACAGAACAGTTAGTTGACTCATCATCATCGACAACGACACATGTCATCGTGCCAGAGTCTCCGTGAGTCCTTACAACTTCTCCGTACATCCATCCTTCTTAATATCATCCCGAGGGCGCTCGGGGTACGCTGTTAAAAGCCTTCTCGAGATCGACGAAACATAGGTACATGTTAACGTCCCGTGCTCTCTGCTTTTCCTCTTGCAAAGGCGCACCGAGAAATTATTGCCTCTAGTCACCGCCGGTCATGTTGGAACAAACTGGGTTTTCAGGTAGTAGCTTTCGAAGATTACAAGCCCAGTTGACAGTCTTCGGCAAATACTTTACCGGGGCTGATAAAAGCGAATACCGGGGGGGGCGGTAGGACTTACAATAAGAACGGTCTCCTTTGTTTTTATATAAGTTCTAATACGTGCAATTTAAAGGGGTTGGGACCTGTTCTTCGTTTCCAATCCGCTCGAATACGTAAATAAAACCAATGCATCTCTCACCGCCGTACTTAAGCGTTCTTCTGGTATCAGTCAATGCTAACTGCTCGCCATTTTGTTGTGTTTTATGGCCTGAATAACCTCTTCACACGACAATGGCTCCTCCATTTTTAATAGCAATGGGAGTTGAGGTATCGATTGTACTTGTTCAGTCCACTGACGTCCACATTAAGCGGGTGTTGAATGTTTCGTCCCCTCTCTTTGCACATCTTTTTTGCTTTTTAACATGCGTCGCAGGTTAAGAAGCACTTTTGGCAAAGGAAAAGTGCGTGTTATTTTTCGTAACCTCATTATAAAACTCACCACGCTGGTTTGTTGTCCGCAAGCCATTGCATGTTACGACCTTATCCTGTCACCATTGTTATCTTTATCTTCCCGAATTATTCTACAAGCTCAAGCTCGCTTTGTCTGTATCGCCGCACCTGGTCTTTTCCTCCATTTTTCCATCGTAGAGAGAACGGTGTCCTTCACATGCTCTTCAAAAAGTCTATCGTGTCCATCAAACCAGTCCTCGTTGTTTACGACTTTAGACCCAATGAGAAACCGCGTATCTAAAATGTGAGAAGACACACGCCCAGTCAGCATTGATATGCACCGGCTCCCCTCATTAGATTGAGGCAGTGCGGCCGTAAGGTCTCGGCGTAAAGCGCCCTGTGTCGAGTATCTTAAGCAGTCCAAATTGATCTAGTAGTTCGAACGTTTGGAGGCGATACGCAGCTTGGTAACGACACGCCTGTGATCAGACCAGCAGTGCGCATGGCTGTGTGCTGCATCACGTCGTGTACCGTTCACTTGTTAAATATGTGTTTTGACGTACATGTGCAGAGTCCTAACAAATTCCAGGGCTTGGACCTAGGTGCATCCATGTCTTCTTATACTCTGCGGGTATTCGAAACATATTTTGTTATCGCAAAGTTCAATTTAGCACAGAAACTAAGTAGCATTGGCCATGGTCAGTCATGCTTCCTACCCAGTCTGCCTAAAACTTTAGGCCAGGCACCATGTCTAGTCTGGCATTGAAATTACCCAACAAAATTATTTTCTCCTTGGTTTTATATTTTCGATGGTGTGGTCATTCTTCATAAAAGTGTTCCGTATATCTCAAAAAAAAAAAAAAAGAAAAAGATTGTTATCTAGCTCGAGCATAGACCTGATGTATATTCAGATAATTGTTTCATATCCAAATGTAGTCGTAGTGTGGTAACGGCGGTCCGCGATGTGCACCGGAAACTCATATAGTTGCTTTACGAGCTGGGTTCCTATCGCAAAACCCACGCCCCGATCGTCGGGTTTCGATGCAGCGAGACCTTTCCAGTAGCAAGTATAGCCACCGCCGTATCCCAAGCTCCCTTCTCCGCAAGATGTGTTTCATCTAAGGCAAGCTATAGCTCCATGATACCGAGAAAGTTCCCGACAATGATGGCTGTTTTTCCTTTCAGGGCAGCATTAACTTTAACGGTCAAGAAGCGTCCTCACGTTCCACGCGCCAAACGTCATTTCAGATGTGTACATCCTTTAAATACTCCACTTTTACGGTTGCGTCCGACCCGTATTAAAAGATGCGAGGGCAGCCGTGGTTACTACATCTCTATGGTTCGGGGTGAAACAATTTTGGCACCTTTTCCTAGCCCCCTCCAAGCGACAAGGGGGGAGAGCATGCCCCTCTAATAGGGCTGCTCTGTCACTCCAGGTGCTGCATTTCCCTCTGTACCCCGTGCAGAGCAAAAGCGACCACGATTGTTCAAGACACCTGGACCGCCTATGTCAGGTCTCGGACAAATCCCGGTATAGTTCAATAACACTAGAAAATGTAAGTGTATTATTTTGATAGGATCCTTTATATATTTTATGGAACGACAGAACATAGACCGGATGACATTTTTCTTTTGTTTCCAAGGCGACGGCGACCTACACAACACACACGAGTATTTGCTCCGACCTTTTACTTTTTATGAAGAAACATTTTGTAATCTAAACTAACTTATTAAGACGCCTTACCCATGTAAGTGAAGTTAAGCATAGTTTTACAAGTGAAGGTCACCAACCTTAAATACTTTTGGATGGATGGCAAACATATTGTTTATATAGATATTAGATATAGATATATTATATATATATATATATATATATATATACTATTATATATATTAGAATATATTATATATATAATATATATATATATATATATCATATATATTTATATATATTATATAATATATTATATATATATATTATATATTATATATTATATAATATATATATAATATATATATATAATTATATATATATATATATATAATATATCTATACATACCTATATCTTCTATATTCTATATATAATCTATATATATATATATATAATATATATATATAATATATATATAATTATATATTATATATATATAATATATATATATATAATATATATTCGTGTTTCAAATTTTTTTAAAAAATCATTCAACAATATCGTCAGAATAGGCTTTATATACTGTGATAAAGCCCGAAATTTTGTTCGATTACAGCAAGACAAAATTGTAAATAATCCCATTGCTTGTTCTACTCGCTGCGCCTGTGCTGCTGAGGTAGCTCCTCCTCACCGCGAGTAAAAGAAACGGGCCTGCTTAAAAATAATTCATACCCCCCCCTTGTTGCCCACTACCTTCGTTGCGTCTATTACAGTTACACGTGAGTCATCGCAGTTTAGCTGATTTACAATTACACATCTTTGGTTTTACGAGTTTGCAATCTCATATAATAACTAAATCATTGTTCGGCCTTCAATCGAACCTTGAAGAGCATCTATACTTGAAAATTCCGTCATTGCTGATATGGGTAGCACACCTTTGCGTCATGCATACCGAATAAGAATTGTAAAAGTCTCCTTCTGATGCCAATCAAAATGGCTATTCCGACCGCCGGAGTAAGCTCCTAAGAATGAACTCAATACCCGGTCCGCCGATAGTGTCCACCTAGCCTCGCGTTCTAATGTAACGTGGCTAAGCGCGGACCACTGATTCTCGCGCCACCAATGGGGGAGGGTGAAAGGGGGAAGCATACTTGCTGCTCACCCTCTTGTTTGTCCGCGTTTGGATCTTCATAAGATGATTAAATTGAACTTCGGGTGCCTGCCTATCTGAGTGTGTTGCGGATTGTATGAGTAAATATTAATATCCAATTGCGCGAAATGAAAGACTATATTAACATTTCACGAATCTATTACTTTTTATGACCAGTCCTTTGAGAACGAAAGCTGAAATAAAATACTACACGAAGGATATAGATCAGATTAAAAAAGAGAATTAATCTCTCAAAATGATCTTATGGCTACCCTATGCCTGTACTCCAACTGGACCAACTAATGCGTTCCCTCAAATTTAGAACTTCAATGCGTACCATAACGTAAAACAGAAAATATAATTACTATAGTTAAGCAACTAGGCTAAAGGTGTGGCGTGTCCCGTAAATGACATGGACATATCGTACTGTAGCGAATTGCTAAAAATCGCCTCAAAGCCCACGGCCCGTTCCTTTGGTACTCTGTAGCCCTCGTCACGAGATATGCTCTTAGCAGCTGCTTCTAAGTACAACAAGCAAACTCCTATGACCAAACTAATTCAACTCACCTTGGTATACGCGAGAATCCAAAATCAGCGATATACTTACGAGAATTTAATCCCCTGAGAACAATCTCTTCACTCAGCGTCGCGTTTAAAGCCAAGGAGCTAAAATACACATGTCCTGGGTGCGCAGCGTTCGCATATTAGCGTAAAACCGATACATCTGAGATGTTTATGTCGCACTGCAGCAACATTGGAAAAATAGTAGTTATAGTAATGTTTTATTTGTTTTGTACACTATAATTAATCTTTAGGTTTTTTTTTATCATACTTTTTGTTAAAATTCTGTCTTTGAATATATAATTTGCAAAATGTTCGGTTTACGCACGAAGACATTAGATTTCTATAAACATGTTTTTATGCTGTGATTATGATGTTTATGTACTATGTGAAACATGGCTGAATCATCTAGATTTTAGTTCTGAATTATTTATGATCGTTATGTCACATATAGGCGGGAATCGAGAGACAGTGAATTTCACAAAAATAAATCAGGTGGTGGTGTCCTAATAGCATAGCAAAAACGATTTAATTCACGTCCCGACTAATTCAGTTCGTAGACGTTGCGAAGACCTTTGGTAAACTAGATATTATACTGAGCGTAATTCCGTCGATAGTTTTATAATATGTGCAGTATATATACCCTCTCCAACCCAAACGTATTCTCGACACTTTCTATAGACAACACTAACAGAATTATAGAGGCTCACGATAATACTTTAATACTAGGAGATTTTAATCTTAGCTCATAAACCTGGCCCCAACAATAAAGCACCTTTTCTGCTTTTCCACCTGGCCCACTCGATAGCATGTTACTCGACTTCGTAGCTTTAAATAACTAAAACATACACCCAATTTTGAAACAACCAGGGAAGATTCTTGATCTAGTTTCTTTTCGCGATGGAATTGAACATTTGCAAACCGTCAAGTTTTTGTGCTTATAAATAGTTGATCCATATCATCCACCTCGGAATTTGTCTATCATACTACAACGCATCTTGTCTTCGCCTAGATTCCTAGCGACAATTAATTTTTACCAGGCCAATTGAACAAGAAATAACGAATTGAAGTCTATTTCTTGGGTTTGATGAAACTTTTCAACCTTAGCGAATGTTATGATTGTGGATCTGTTTTATAGGATACTTAAAAGAGCAATAGCGAAACACGGTGCCTTAGTAAGACTACAACTCAGAAATATCCCTTTTGGTTACGAAAGAACTTATAAATTATTAAGGAGAATTATAAAATTCGGGGGTGAAAGTATCGTAAATATAAATCCCCTAGATGAAATTTCTTTTCTTATTCTAAAAAGCGCTGTTACTTTGATAATAGAGTTTTGTTATAATAAATACCTTGTTGCATAGAGGACTCCATATCTAAAATCCTAAATTAAATTTTTTACTTACCCAAAAAGTAACGTTCAAATAAAATTACGTTACCCATCACTATGCCTCTAGATGACAAACGAGCATCTAATGGATCTGACATTTGTAATCTCTTTGCGTCTTTTTTAAATCGTTTACAATGTTCCATCTCCCAATTCTGCTTTTTCATAATAAATCATTTTCAAATTTTTATCAACAACTCTTTGGCAGAATGTCTTTTTCTCAAATAATGTTTTTAAGTGGTCTAAAACATTTAGAATCCAATAAAGGACTGGATCTGATGGTATACATGTTATATTTGCAAGGGATGTTGTAACGTGCTAGCTTTACCGCCTGTCAATCATATCCCATCAATCATAAAAACTGGCTTCTTCCGCAGTGGTGGCAGAGTCAGGTTGTGTACCTATTCATAAATCTGAGATACCGCATGTAAAAAACTATAGACCGATATCCGTACTGCCTGTTTTTGAAAATTATTTGAAATAGTAATTAGACCTGCAATTACCTTGGCATGTAAAGCAGTTTTAGTATCGCCACAACAGTTCGTTTTCTTCAAGGCTCGATCCACAACAACCATCTAGTTCATTCTAACTTTTTTTGAATATCCGTTGGATTCTAATATTCCGGTTTGACGCCAGTTATACCGACATACGTAAGGCTGTTCGATTCCGTGGATCATAGTATTCGATTTGCAAACTTTCTTCGTTCGGCATAACAGAAATTTTATTAAAATGGTTTTCTTCATACTTATGTGGCCGGACTCTAGAGTAGTTTTTTACGTATATTCTTCTCAACCATTCCAAACTCAATCTGGTGTTCCGAAGGATCATTTCTTGGACAATATTATTCCATATATTTATTAACGATTTGCAACACTTCTCAAAACATTAGTAGTTACCTTTCTTTACGCTGATGATTGGAAACTTGCTAAAACAAATAACAAGCAGCATGACACTGACCGTTTACAGCAGATTTAAATAGATTAGCCTACTGGTGTAGGACTACCGGTTTGGTATTGAATATAAGTAATGTAAATATATAAGATTCTCACGTAGACTGACCTGTTTTCCAGACATATACTATTGACAATGAGACGTTAGAAGAAGTGACTACTATCCGACTTAGGAGTTATTTTCGTAGTATAATTAGATTCCACTTCACATCGACAAACTTACCATTAAGGCGTTTCAAATGCTCGCTTTCTTAGCGAAATACTAAAGATTCAAAAAGCCACAGACTAAATTAGACTTTATACGGCCGGGTTCTCTGCCTGATAGTGTCCCTCAGGTTTTGGTTTCACCACACTATGCAGTACAGATTCAGCGTTCGAAAAATTCAAAAGCCTTTCCGTGGCATTATCGTATAGGTTTAAAAAAAACGAAATTATTAGAAACGTATCAAAGTCCGCTTAGATCAATTTTTCTCTAGATAGTTTTGTACCATCGAGGCAATTATTGGATCAGATTTTGTTATTTTAAAATAGTTAACGGTTACTTGGATTGCCCCTTTTGTTATAAAAATTAAATATAAATACACCTCCAAAGTTACCCCGTGCAGGTACGTATGATCTATTTTCAATTAAAGCGTCGAAGTCCAATTAGTCTAAATGCTACTTTGAGTAGATTACCGAATCAGTATAACGGATGGGCTAAAACTCCTCAGAATACTGTGGATTCCTCTCAAATAGGCATGGAAGCATTTAAAGGAATGTGATTAAATTCTTCGCTCTGTGCCGTACGTAGAGTTTAATTTTTAAGTTGTTTTAATGTTTCTCTTATTTTATATATTAATTATACAAAAACTATTTGTCACAGTAATGTTAATTACATGAATGTGTCATTAGTTTATTAAGTTTTGTTTTGTTTGTTTTTTTTGGGTAACTATTAATTAAACAGTCCCAAATCATGTCCCTCCACAAAGTTGGCAAAAATCACCTCCAAACCCAGTTGGGGGGGGGGCCGGCTTGTAATTAAAGCAGCACTAAGCTCATAGTTATAGTGTATTGTTATATTAGAAAATGTGTGTTTTTGTTAATTGCTTAAGTAAATACATAAAATAAATAACTAATATAATTATTTATAAATTATATATTTATATAATATATATATCTATATATATATATTCATATATATATATATATTCTATATCTGATCGATATATAATATAATATATTATATATATTATATATATATATATCTTATTATATATATATAGATATATATAATATATCTATATATATATAGATACATTGATATAGCTATAATATATATATATCTATAGATAGATATAATATATATATATAGGATATATTATATATATATATATTATGACAATATAGTACTTTGAAATAACTCCTAAACTTAGTTAAAGATAACATGAAGAAATGTCCTATTTGTGGTTTTTCTAGAGAAATCTAAGTTGTATGTTTGTAAAAAGTAAAGCGATCTATTAACAGGTAGCATTTTCCCTCTTTTTAATACAGAATAATCTTACTTTGCAAGGTCTCACTTTAAATACAATAAGCGTATTTTTCTGCCGTTGGTTTTGATCGTATGTCTCAATAGCCCTCCAATTAGTTTTACTATTCCGGCTTTTTGTTTGAAAAATTACATTCAAGAATCCAATGACAGTGTACAGCGGATGAAGGGGGTCGATTATTTTAAGATACTTTCTTCTTTTGTTTTAATTTAAATCTGTGGGAAAGAATATTTGGCGGCCGTAATTGACCTCTTGTATATGGATATTCAAATTCCATCTCACGTAAATAACAGTTTTAAAGTCTAAAACATATATTACCAATAATCTTACATAATTTATAAAAAAGAAAGCCTACTTTACTAAACCTAATAGGTAAAAAAATAATAGATAATCCGCCCCGGTGGGATTCGAACTACCACTTCGGTTAACCGCGAACACCTACCCATTCCCACGTAGGTACCACTATTGGAAATCTAAACTTTCATGTACTGATAGACTGATGTGTTTTATTACGGCTATTTTTGTATACTATATCTTATTTGTATTTGGTATTTATAGAAACCGCGAAGCAAAATCTCTACAGTTTGCGTTGCATCGCTCAGACATTTGCTGTAAACGTGTAAAATATACGAAATCGTATATAGGTTAACTTATTAATTTGTCACTAAACTGATTTTTTACCATCTGCGTCTAACACTACTTTGTGTATGACACTTTTTGTAAAGTGAGTAGTTAGTGCCCAGGTCACACGTGGCTTATATTGAAATAATCTGTTCAACTATGATATCGAAGACATTGTGATAGATGATTATTAAACACAATAAGATGCTCGATTTTTCTTCAACGACACAAAAAAATAATTTATAATAATTGGTACGATAGTAAAAAGGAAATAAAAATATATCACTATTCTGTGTTTTCAATTTCTAACGAAAAATTTGGTAAAAAACACCACGAGAAGTTTAAATTATGTTAACATGTTCCAGCCGTGGTTTGGGCTTTTAGAATCAGCAAACGATTTCGTTTTGGTGCCTTCATTCACGCGAGTTTTTGTTCTTTGTTTCCACTCACATCCGAAGTCAAACGCTTTTTTAATCTAATTCTACTTCGGTCTCATGGCTTCTGTGAAGATCGAAATAGTAATCAACTTTTGATGTGTATGAGTCAATAAAAAATTTACACTTGTGTATTATAATAATACAATTAAACATAATTTTGTTGATTTGTTTCAACGCTTTCATTTCAACCTAGAGATTTATAAAAAATTATATTTTTGTGTTCACTTTTGAGGTCACGTTTTCCATCATCTCGATGTAACACTCATTATAACTGCGTCAATCAAAGTTTAGGACGTGTTTTTGCGTCATATAAAAACATCACACACTATATAGACATTTCTTATGTTTACTTTGTTTGCATTATCATTGAGTAAATGATATGATTATAATTAAAAAAAGATTGAAAATTGTCTAAAATAATTAATATATTAAATTAAATCCAAATAGATCCTACTCCTAAGGTACCTTACGAATAAGTAATAAAAACCCAGACACGTTCACGTTTCAATTTACATGCAAATGACAGATCTAACGTGTGTGTTTTAGAGCACGGACTAAAACTTATATATTTCTAGCGCGACGATCTCCGCCCCCACTAGCCGGTTTCCGAGACGACGAGACGTACACGTAATTTGACTGTGCATTATTTTCAAACGTTACATAGGTTAAATAAAGAGTGGAAGAATCTCTACATAGTTGTTTGGAAGAATAAGGCAAACGTAACGTGTGAAATTAATGACGGTTGTAGGTTCGATTCTTCTTCCAAAGTCTTCACGCTTTACTCCGCATATCATGTAAGACAGAAATTCTAAGATTATTAGGTTTCAAAAATCTAATATTATTTTTTTTATTAATACATTCTATTCAAAAAAAGAAAAAATAAGTAAGAGAAAGTCTTTACACAAGAATGACAGGACTTTTCCTTATTTGTTTGTTCCGAGTTCTTTTCAGGATAGCTATTCACTTTCAGAATTTAATATTAAATATGACTCTGTATTTAGAATTACATAATAAAATACTTTAATTCGAATTCCATAATTAATATTAGCACTTTCTATGCAACATTGATATTTAAAAGCTTTCATTGTTATTATGCACATAATATTTAATTATTGAATAGCATAATCTAATGTACGATATAATAATTAAATGTAAAAATGTATAGAAAATGAAGTAATAGGATTTTAACCAATTGTGATCTTTTTTTATGTCTTACGCTTTATGTCCCGCTATGGCAAGGTAGGCAAAGAGAAGTGCAGAACAATACACAAAGAGATAAGACACTACGTTGCTCCTGCTTTCTCCGAGTGGATCAAACTCAGAAGCTTCGTGTTTAGACAGCTGCTGCTCCTCGTATTCCTTATCTTGCGATATATAGCTAAGTTAACGGATAAATTACTTGCTCCTAATTGATTTAACTGCATCATGCCTTAAAGAAAATATATATTTTAGTTTCTTATCCACTCAAGTATTGAATTTTTAGAAACTTACAAGATAAAATCCCGCGCCTGTTGAACCGATATAACTTCTCACAATTTTTAGATTTTTCTTTAAAATTCACAATAACACTTAAAAGTAATTGCACTTAAACAACACCCAAAATACATCCGGACAAATATGTCACGGATTGCAACGTGAATGTTCAATACATCAGTAAAACACTATTGTTTATGATTAAACTTGAATTAGAGATGAATTTAAGAAGTTATATTAAACGGGTTCTAAAAAATTCAATTTGGTGTACTTCTCATTATTCCTTTAAGGAAAGATCATTTTTCATTTGGTATGCAGATGTTTTCTCAATAATTCAAGTATTGCATCTCATCTCAGACCTTGAATATTTTGAGTTTTAAGTATTATATAATATAATTAAAAACTGTTTTTGTTGTTTACATAAAGTTTTACACACATTTATCGGAATTTCTAGGTCTAATTATAAGCAACTTTTCTTTTTAGTTTCAAGCTGTTTCTGAGTTTTGGTTAATTCATCGTGCTCAGTAAGGAGCGGTCTGACAGCCCTAGTAGCAGTACGATCCTCACTTGAACAGCCTTTCTTTCCTCCAGGCATTAGGTAAGTTATTAATGTACGCGTTGAGTTCCCCAGTCGAGTGTTTTTTGTAGCTTTTCTCTGTTTGGTCCTTTGAAACGTAGAACGCGTAACCTAATTTAAGTAAGTTATGATGACGATGACGGCCCGCCGGCATCATATGAGTGTCGAAGAAGTACCTTAAAAAGTATAAATTTCTGTAATGATAACTGCATATGTTTTAATTTTTTATTGAAAGACCATATTGTACAGAATGTAAAGATATACACAAAATAAAGACAAAACAATATTGTGTCATTATAAACAAATTGTATGTCAACACAACCGTTTTTTTGTTTCTGGTTCCCTTGGAAACAAGGGGGCTGTACAAAACAAAATAAACACTTAAATGATATTGCTTTTATTTCTTTGTGTCGCTATCTTAACCAGCTTTCAGAATAGTAATATGACCCATCTAAAACAAAACGAAGCAGTTATAAGATAGTTTCTGATCTCAATTGCCGCCGCGCGATGTGTAACCAGCGCGGATTTACCCGTTATCGAGTTTTTAGGCGCCGGGGCCGTCAGGGGTTAAAAATTAAATAGCCAGGATGTCTTAAGTTCTTACAAGCGTTCGAGTCTTCCTTAGGATACTCATAGACCCTAACGAAATATACTAATTAGTTGTATATCCACTCTTAGATTTTTTTGTATTTTAGTAAAAATATTTTTTATAGAAAATAAATACAGATTTTTAAATAAATTTGCTTCGCTCGTCAAATTTCCAAGAGCGTAAAATTTAAGCTCCAATGTAAACATAACATGTAACATACAAAAAAAGCTGTAACTGTATTTGATTATAGTGATTTTCTCAGGCTTAATTTGAAAAGAAGGGTCAATATATTTCGTTTGGGGATCACTTGTCAGAATGAGAACATAGTTGCCTTCCTAGGTACTTTTACCTGCCCTTGTTAGAAGCCTATTATTACCGCTGAAGTGATTTATATAATAGATATAAATTCCTGCTCAGAATTCAATTAAACAATTCGTGTTGTCAGTGCAAGGACATTGAAAATAAATTAATTATCCCAGTGGGAATAGAATCCACAATTTTTGGCACTAAAGTCAACTTTGTGCCTCTAAGTCCTCGACAATCGTACGATTACTTTACGGTACGTACGACGACAGCGTATTTTAAATTTTTTACGGTAAATTATGGTTGATTGCAGAAATAATTTTGCGCAAATTTTAACTAATGTAGAATTACATACACCCATTATAGACTAATGTCTAGCAAAGATTACACACGGCATTATCTTACTGTAGATGCGATAAGGAGAGATAAATTTCGATGTTAATTCCAAACTATTCAATGACCAGTACCTCGAAATTTTGACACTACATTTTTTTGCTTGCCCTACTATATTCTGGGTTATACAGTATTATAACACTTATATACAGTAAGTTGAATCATCTCGTAGAAGTATTCGTAAATATCAAGTCGTAAAGTAGACTTTTCAGTAAGCACCGCTCGTGTCCTAATATCGTTAATATTAGGAGAAGCCTGGGATTCAGTTTACTTTTATGGTGTTTAAAAGGCATGAAATGACATATGTATAGACATTTAATGAAATATTGTAGCAAAGTTCAAAAGATTTTGCGTGTAACGTTTTACCTTTGAACTAAAAATTCGCGGCAGCTAAATACCGTTTGACTAGTCACCGCTTCAAAGCCTTTTATAAGCGTTGACTCTGCCCAAAACCGGACTAGTTTTCACCAATTCAATTCCAAATTTTTAAATAAAGAGAATGGTAGCTATTTCTGGATAATGTTCCTTTTGTGTGGACTTTGAAAATGGGTTACAAATAGAGAAATAAAATGGAAAAGTACTTCTTTACTAAAAAGTTTCAAGTTTTTTGCCATATGACACGGTAGACTGAAGTATAGTTGTGAAGAACCCCATGTTTTCCTACACTTTCAAGACATTGTGTGTGGAGTGATTGAAGATTCTCGCGGTGTAAAATATTAAAGTATTTTTTTCTCTGTCTCTTTCTTGTTCAAGCTTATGTTTCTCCATCATGAAGCTTATTCCTACTCGGTCTGTTTCTTGGTCGGTCTGATCACACAATTGCGTTTATAGAGCAAATTTGAAGCTGTAATAGGGGTATCTTTTATTTCGTAATCCGCAATTTTAAGATTTGAGCAGGAATATTTCGTATATTATTTATCTATTAATAGATTATTGTTGTACAAACACGTGCCGTACAATTCAACGATCGTTCATTGTAAAATTGAATATCTGTTTCGCTTCCCATAAACTCGCAATGAAGCGTCTTAAATACGTAAGGTTAATATAACACTTACGTACAGCGTTGTTAAAGACCTAGTAGTGTAGTTAAAAGTTAGCTAGAAGGACAGGATTGTTAATCATACTGTAAATCCGACGGTAGTGGTTTCTACTCTTACTCGGAAAATGAGTAATATTATACTTTTTCACGTGTGAACTGACATAACGAAGCATGGTTCCGCTACTCAACACGTATGTCGCAAATAAAACTGCACTACTTGCATTTGGTAACTCAAGATATTGTATCTTTTATTATTCTAGTCTATAAATGTTTAATTAATCTTATACGTATCATGTAATATTGTAGCCACAGTATGGACCCTAACCTTCCTACACGCCTTATCTACAGGTAATAAAATCGATGTTGGATACACCATTTAACCAACTGGAATGCGTCATATTATGTTTAATATCATTCCCAGGTGTTAATACACGCAAGCAGATGTGCGGTATTTCGAGGGTATTTCGGCTTCATCTATAGTGAAGATCTTGACTAATTTGCTGCAATGGACATAAATTTGTTTTAATAATTATATTGAAACATTGTAAAAATATTAACCAGTTTGTTAAGAACCCAACTTATTGTAACCGTATATAAATACAACAGAAAATTGTAAACACGAATACTCCTGTATTTATTCCAAGACAGCGGTTGTACTTAGGGTGTTTGTAAATATAAGAAGCTCAGCGAAAACTCGGTGAACATGTGTAATTTACTGATTGGAGATAGCGCAGCGCAGACGGAGACTTGTGGGTTTTATTTGATTTTGACGCTGTTCAACCCTTTTTGTGTATAGGTAGCACAGGAGAAAGAGAACAGTAGTGACAAAACACGTTGTTCTCTGGTTTACATCTATATCGTAATTTAGTACTAGTAATCAATAGCATAGGTTTTATAGCGCTGGTATATTTAGTAAAAGGCTATATTTGATATTTTCCTATCTGTTTCTTATTGAAATATCCACTTGGGTGCTATAATATTCGCACATACTTCTTTATTTAACTGTCTTAAATAAATAAAAAGAACATAAAGGTTGTGCACATATATGCCAAACTAACCAACGTAAAAGACTATAGTATCACATATGTATATGCACAAACTTAACTTAACTTAAAATTGAGGGTAACAGGTTCCGTAATTTTTTAAGTTATCCACGTATACTTTTACGTTAAAACGAGAAAAAGACTTACTTTATTCATATGTCTTTTTTACTTTTTTGTTTAGTTTTTTCTTCAGTAAGATCAGGAAGTTATCTCTGTCTGGTACAAATTTATTTTTTTTTTATTTAAACTCCCTTATTTCGAAACGACAACAAGCGGTTTTAATTCCTTATTAAACATCTTTTTTGTCGATTCAGAAAGCATCGACTATAAGTCGTAATACTGTATCATTCTACATATATATTATATTTGGTTCATGACCCACAGATATTAGCGCAACGTCCAGAATTCATGACTTGCAGTTATTCCCAGATTGTCCGCAGCTTAAAATTGTATTTTAACTATGAGAATTAACGTGATGTCTAATTACTTACGTTTTTTGTTCCAATAATTTTTAACTTTTCGGGCTAATCATAAATTTCATTTGGTTTGTACAAAAGTTTGTTGACATTTGTAGACAGATGACCTTTGGCTGACCTTCGAGAACACAGTATTGAAGGGCTATTGATGATATTTTTATGACAGGGGAGAAGTTAGAGAATTCAAGAATCATTTCGGGCTTTGCTACTTCTGATATTGGGCCATCGAGTGCTCACTCTAAGTGAATCTTTTCTCTTCCACTGATGCCTCTTGTTTGCCTTTTTAAGGCAATAATATAATTAAAATTAAATATTGTTAGACTACATAAGCTGTCAGGGCTCAAAGGTACAACAAAATATGAGTGGCCGTGTATGTTTTATAGTGCAATTTCTATAAGACAAAATCACGTACTTTCTTTCCCTTACATGTTAATGGCACGGCGTTAACTTTCCTACGTCTATAGCAAGTCTTGAAATTGGGCGAAGCGGATACCAGGGTACTTAAGTAGGAAAGAAAGCCTAGTGGTTACTCTCGTCTATATCGATATGTGCGGGATAGAGCGTCATGTTTATTTATACTTTTATTTACACCATTTCATAAGACAGATTAAATGGTTCATGAATAATATCATTGTACTTGTAGAATAAATCGAATTGTTTAAAAAAAGAATTTCACTTTTATCAATGGAATAATAAAACTTAATACTGTTTTAGTAAAGCACAGGTGTTTTTATGATCCGCATCCACTTGGAGGCTATCGATATTGATTCAATAAAATATTTTATACGCAACAAAAACTCCCCTTTGGTTATGTTTTGTTTGCGTACCGCGTTTCGTGATGTTATCTTTTTGCTTTTCAAAGGTTTATAGTATAATACCGATAGAACATATTTAAGAACTAATCTAAGTCAAAGTCAAACATGTTATTCAAATAAGAAGGACAAGCCCTCATTTTTTGAACGTCAAATATTAATTTTACTTTACCACCGGTTCGCTAAAGTTAACGACCTCAGACCTGAGAAGAACCGGCGTAAATAAACGCAGCGCAACTTTAACTCTGTTTATTCTTTTTTATCTTTTTTTAGTTTCTAATATTTACAATTTCACAATTCTGATTATTGACAAAGATACTTTTGAACAGACTGGAGCAAGCATTTCCTTCCCAAGGTGTGGTATTCATTTTTGAAATCATTAATATGATATAATTACTGTAAACACAATGACAAATAACTTGTAATAGCCCAGCTATATCTCATGACAATATAGTAAATTTTTTTTAATAATATGAAAAGAGCAGAAAAAGTATATTTTATTATCTTATTTTTGTAATTTTTTTTTTAGAAATATATTGTGTTTGCTTGCAAAGAAGTTAGGCGACTTATACACCGATCACATTTTCTCTCTGTAGTGTAGAATACAATATTACATTGTAGGTCTCGCTTTTATAAATCCATTCAACGTTAGTTTTCTACTTTTGAGTGTCATCGAATTCTATAAGTCTCTAAATTATCTAAACAGTTCGGCTTTTTTATCTGGCAATTACATGAAGAGGTCATGATAGGGCAGGCTAATCTACCTAGTCGAGATTACAAGATTTTCATGGTTTTCTTTTTTTAATCTGTAGGATAAATATGAGAATGTTAAGTAACTTCTTAATACACTCCTAGTCATACGCTTTTTTAATCCAATACTACTGCGATTATAAATATGTTATAGGCTAACTAAATTTGGTAACATTAAAGGCTAAAGTCAAAATTTTTATCGAAATCGAACCTGTTACCATCAGTTCGTTAGTACAGTGCCTAACCGATGCTTCCTTTCCATGAACTTCTATTATCCACATACGTCATTTCTTAGTAAGGTTTTATGTTAATAACTTACTACGACTATTAAAAAAACTACTGTGTATTAATTCAGAACGCCAAACCAAAACTGTTACAGCCGATGTACTTTTGGAGTGGTGAAACTGTGGAACCCGTCGATTCTACTGTATTTTTAGGTACACCATGACCGCTAAATTACAGTGGTTACCTCATTTATGGATTGGCGAATGGCTCAAGCTCAGGCAGCGTTTGCTGTCAAAAAATTAGATTGTTAACTTATGTGGCTCCGGCTCGCCTTGATTTACTGTTAGGTTTACTTTCAATAGCTTATGCCTAGTGGCATTTGCTTTGTGTTAATCAGCCTCTATTAATTCCCTCTTTGTTCTGCAGAGCGGGCTATTCGCGCAATCTAGAAAACCCTAAAATCCAAAATGCCTTAAAACAAAAATTTAAGGAATACTATAATGTCATTTGCATCACAGTAGTATCTTTGATAATTTAATGTAATGACAAAATATTAACGGTTTACTAAAATTGGTGATGTACACAATATTAATACAAGAAACCTGCACAAACTTACCGCGCCTTGTAATAGACTAAATCGCATCCGCATTCTTTTATGGGACAGTCCTGTATGCTTTCTACCAATAGGATCCAGAAAACGTCCAAGATTTTTCTATATCAAATTTAAAAAAGTTTGAACGACGTTTGTGTGTGTAAGGTTATTACCAGATTAATATTTCGTAAATGATAACACACTTGGGAATGAACTGATCGCTCCATCTATTTCAGAGTCAATCTTTGTCCAATAATAGGAATTGTGATTGACATATCTAGAAATTTTAAAAAAAATAAAGCGATTACGTTCCCGCTGAGTTTTTGCTGCCGGTCTCCAGTCGGGGCTTTCACTTTAGCGAACCGGTGGTAAATTAAATAATTGTTTGACGTTTCAAAAATGGAGACTTGTAACTTCTTATTTTGAAGAAAATTGTTTGACTTGACTTTGGATAATGAGACCCCACGTCACGTCCAACGATTTTACTTAATTGTTTGTAACAAATATGTACGACTAATAGATTTTTGTTTGCACCATTGGAAGATATTGGTGGCTAGATTATGTGGCCATTTTGTATTTTTTATTTTTCAGCCTATCCTTAGTTAGGGGTTCTATTCCTGTTTAAGGCATATTTTTTTAGTGTCTACCTATCTTCTGCATCGAGAGCGTAGTGTTAGGACTCCCGTGGTCACTTAATGTCAATATTGATATAAATAACAAAATATGTTTCATTACTTCGATTTGGTACATTGATCTTATTGATTAGTAAAAGGTTAACTTGACCACTCATTTCTTTTGTCTTTAAATTAAGAGGAACAAGAATAACTTACGTAAACAACCTGCATTTAATCAAAATAAACGTTACCACCATTTTTACACGAAGTTTAAAACATACATTACAGATACAAATTATAAATCAATATACAAAAATCAGTTTTCATTAAAAATTAGTCGACCAATCCGCCACCCGGGTGGGGTCGAACCACCAACCTTTCGGTTAACAGCCGAACGCGCTAACCTTGCGCCACGGAGGCGTGTGCTATGAATTGGAAATCAAACTTTTAAGTACTGATGTAGTTTACTATACATAATTTGTTATTCAGTATGTAGAGAAGCGAGCGAAACGAAATCTATATAGTTTGCTGCATCCCTCAACTCTTTCTTGTAAACGTGAAAGAGTATACAATCGTATAAGTATAGAGCAAGTTCTTTTATCTTTTAAACTAGTCCCTACCAGCTGCATCTAATAACTTTTTGGTTAACACTTGTGTAATACACTTACATGTGGTAAGTGCCCAAGGTCAAAGTGGGGCATCATTATTAGGTAGTTAAGCTGCAGCGATTATTTTTCTTCAACAATACAAAAAAGATCTGTCTGTCCTCTCTTACTAATTTTTATAGAATCAATAAATAAGAAACATGTGACAAGTTAAAATTATACCAAAACAAGGACAATCGGGTTTGGCGGCTTTTCGAAAATCCCTCAAACAATTTCGGTGTGTCTTCACTCACGAGTTTGTTTCTGTTTCAATCACTTCCGAGTTAAATGCTTTTTAATCTGATCTACTTCGTTCATAGCTTTCTGTATAAGCTTTGGTAATCAAGGTAACGTGTATGTAGTCCGATGACGTTTACAAAGAGATTTAATTTAATCTGTGTATATATATCATACCATACAAAGCTGATATTATTTTTTTCAAAGAGTCAATTTTTTTTAAATAGGAAAAGAAATATCAAAATTATCCAAATTTAAAAACCAATACTCCTTCAACGGTTTTAAATTTTTGCATGTAAATGGCAAATGTTAAATAAAGTAATTTAAATGAAAAATAAAAAGTACGTCAAAAGGATGATAAAGAATATAAAATACGACTGAATGGAACTCACATCGAGCTATAAACCCATAATTATGGTTCAAACAAGTGTTTGGTGCATTAAGGTATAATTCAAAGAATCTGCGCGTACTCATAGCTGTATTGAAAGCCGGTGGTTAGTTGAATATTTTATGAAATTTTAAGTTAGCTTCTTTTAAAAAATTATAATTATAAAGGTTAGATTGCAATTTTATTTGTTTCACACGCTTTACTCGCACATGGTAGGGTAGCCAGGGGAACTGCCGGGGACCGTGGAACCTAGTGTTAAGACATCCGTTACTTAGTCCACTGCTTTCTCCGGGGTCCCCATCTTTGCCTTTTTTCCGAGGCATTTGCGTGTTCATTTCGGAACTCAACGCCGCTCTTTTGTGCCTATTTTGCAGAGCAAAGAAACATGGAAATAGAAAAATCCATTCTTCGCAACTGGGAATCGAACCCATAAACCGTCCGCGTTACAGGCAGACGGGCGCCTCTCGCCACGCACGGTCCATTTTCGATGTAACACAGCGTTTTAGTTACAGAGCTAGGAAAAATTAAATCTTTAAGACTTTTCCTTCGAAGGGAAATCAAATCCGTCACCGCCACATTTAAAGTCGGTCGCTTCCTTCGACAACATAAACGAATAATTTCAAATTAAACAAAATCTATTTATAATTGTATTCTAAGTACAGTTGTATAAACAATAAAAACAAAAAGTAATACAGCCATAAAATTTAGAGTCGCCTTTAATTTCTATTTACAGTATAGATGAAAGCTTTGCTATCGACTGTACTGCCTTACTCCAATTGTAAATTGTACACTATAAGTGCTTATGCTAACTACAGGGAGTTGTGGGGATACTAGTTGAGATGAAGATGTCCGTATGGAAAATATATAGATATTCTCTTTTGTTACATATAAATCAAAAATATAGAACAAAACCTTAAATTAATTATTTTTTTGAATCAATTTAACAACGATATTATTATAATTAAAATTTGATTGGTTTCTTTCCGTCCTGATCTACGCTTGTGAAACCACTTGTCGAACCGTCGGTGCGCAAAGCGACAGTTTAA
>JAZFAU010000091.1:390000-560824 GCA_037178615.1 Dione vanillae | reverse complement strand
TTGTTTTTATTTATTATTCATATTTATAGATTAACTTTAGTTTATTTTAAACATTATTAAAGTATCAATGTGTATGATTTTGTTTATAGTTTGATTATGAAAATTGTTTTTTATAGTTGCTGAATGAGTCATGAGTTAAACTAGCGAGCAATTATTATGTAAATTTACTGCCTTATGTGTTTTTCAAATGCCTATAGATATATATATATAGTATATATATAATATATATTATATATATATATATATGATCTAATATATATATATAATATATATATATATATATAATATATTATATATATATATACTTATATATATCTATATATATACGATATATATACGATATATAGTATATCTAGATATCTATAATATATATATATATCTATATATTCATATATATATATATCTAGATATATATAGATATATAATATATATATTATATATATATATATATATATCATAGTATATATATATATATATATAATATTCATTATCTTATCATATATATATATATAGTATATATATATATAATATATATATACGTATATATATATATATATATATATATATAGTATATATATATATATTATTATATATAATATATATATATATATATATATATATTCTATATATATATACCTAATAGTTGTACTATATCCCCGTGGATACTAATTTATACAGGACTGCGTAATGATTGATAGAAGATCTAGGTTTGTGTTTATACTAACGAACATTTACAAATCACAGAAGTACGATAAGAGCTCAGTAAGAAGTCAGCAGCAGAGATAAAAGCAGAAGAAAGGGCAGTAGTTCTAACAGAAAATAAACGACAAAGCGCGGAGCCTAAATAGTGAAATATAAAAAGAGTTTTTAGTTTTTACATGATGACGTTCAATGTCATTTAGTGGTTTTTTTTTTTCATCCTTTCCACTTGAATATCTGATTATGTGCCGGGTGGTTCAGTTTTAGCTAATATAGTTACCCCGACTAAATTGAGATGGATTTGCTACAAATGATACAAGAACTATTTGTGAATGTTAATCAAGTTGATTTATTATTGATTTTTTCTTCTATATGAAAAGATTTACTTTCGTTTACTTTTGCAACACGAAAATGAAAAGACCCTTATTTACAAATTGATAGTTATTATATTATAGAAGTTCTGTTTTTGAACGTAGAGTAGTCATTAATTATTTAAGAGCACTATACTTTTATGAAAACTGGCTGTTGAATTAATTTGCGACGTTAACATAATTATAAAAAAATTTGACGAAATACCAAATATACCATATGACGACCTCTATTTATACGACACAATAACATATTTTACAACTAAGCCCAACGAAACCCATGCCCCCACGACTTTGTTTCCCCCCCCCCAGTGGAGAGAAGGCTCCGATAGGCTGCTGCTTGGGGCTGAATCCTTGGCAGTTGCGACGGCATTCTATCGTATGAAAGTTTTCTTGGGGATGGATTTTGCTTGGCGTGAACCGTGTTCCCGTTTTGTTTTTTTTTAAAAAACTATTTATTTTTTTTTACAGTACGCTTCTCTGATACACAATACGAGTGTATTAAGCTTGAGGATCCGACTTTTTATTTCTGGTTGAAGCATTATTGTATCAAAAGAATTGAGTCGACCGGGAAAAAAAATATAAAAAAGAAAAACGAGAAGAAAAAGAAAAAATTAATAGAATACAAATTTTTGATATTATTTAATCTAACCTAGAAGCAAAAAAAAAAATATACTTAATTAAAATATTTACCTATTGAATAAAAAAGCAAGATTCATTTGTGATATTTTACCTCACAATTTTGGTCTGAAGTAAGTAACGCCAGTTATGATTATAATTGTACAATACACACATTACCATTTTAACAACTGTGATTCTCGCATGCTCAAGCCGCGAAGTAAGAAGTAATTTACGGAATAATCTTTGTTATATTATCCATCTTATCGTATACATTCCGTATTGCTTTAGTTTCAGATTGTTTCCTTATATCATAGATACGCTTATATCGCTTAGATAATGTAATGTATAATATACTGACGGTTATTAATTTGTAACATTATATAGACAGATCCATTATGATTTTATTAAAATAGGCACCATAAATCTTATGGTATATAATGATTCATAAAAAATCACAATTTTTAATTAAGCAGGAAAGTACAGCAGTAAAATGATCTATACTATTTCTTTTCATGTTTCCACAAAATATGAGAGAGAGTTGCTTATATGAGAATATATGGGGCATATTTCATATAGCTGATAATGCCCCCCCCCCCCATTACTATTAGTGATGAAGTTATACAACGTTCTTGTGACCTTAATACTCTGTCTCAGCGATTCAAAGTTTTTAATTAAGCTTGCCCGTGTGTAACACGGCAAATGCAGAAACAGAGTGATATTAGTATAGATGGATCCAGTTATTACATTTTATGTATGTCGTTTTAAGATAATAAAATAATGATAGATGTGGCATTGTAATCAAAGTTGTAAGGTATTATATACTATATATTATATACTATATAGATACTATAATATATATATATATATATTATATATATATATATATATAATATATATCATAATATATATATATATATATATATATTTATATTATATATATATAACTTATACTTATATATTATATATAGATATATATATATATAGATATATATAAAGGGAACAATTAAAATAATATGATAGTATATATAGTAATATTATATATATATAATAATATATAGTATATAATATATTAGAGTATATATATTATATCATATAGTATATAATATAATATATTTCAACATTTGTATCAGGACGATTGCTTGGAAACTTTTTGCTCACTAACCTTTAAGTTTCCAGTCTAGGCTCAGGTGATGTGTGGGGTTCGCTTCTGCGATACATCACTCTTGATAATAGGTAATTCAGCGGTAAAGCTTTTACGCATTCTCATTTTCCAACATATCACTTACTAGAACAAGCTTTCAAGTTTAAGGTTTAAATGAAACTTCTTTACCAGAGTCAAACGTATAACTTAACGAGTAACGTAAACGGCCATTTGTGTTATGATATTAAATTAGTTTTGGAACCTTTATGCTTAGTCAACAAGCGATTTTATCTATAAGGTGGATAATATGTTATTCTGTAACACGCGGTGATTCTATGGGAATACAGAGTTGACCCTCAATAAATGATCGTTTGAGCAAGCAATATTTTCCTTTATAATTTTCACTTTAAAAATATTTCAAAATTGTAAAAAACAATTATTAACTTTATACAATAATTAACGATAATAGAACAATTTTATAAATGACAAATATATAAATGAGCTAAAAGTTGTATGTAATGTAATATGATTTTCCTCAACAAAACCTAATATTTGCTAAATTATCTCTCACTTCCCACAGTTTCGAGTTAATTAAAATGTCTGCTCGGACTTAACTAAAAGAACTAAAAACAGGTCGCTTACCTAAATACAAAGCTAACCCGTGCTATTTTTAAATATTATGTTCTAATCTCGGCATAAAGGTAGTGGAGGCGTGGACTCCTAATGTAAAGCCGACGTCCGTTCTCAACTTTCTTAAAATTATCAAAACGAATTGGACATATTTTTCTATGAAAATGAATATAATTTACAATTTATTCATTGAATACCATACTTACTGTTCGATTATCCATTACTTACTTAATTAATTGCTTACTTACTAATTTTACCTTGCCATACAAAAGATTGAGGAATATGGTTGTGTTTACACTCATGGCAGACTTTTTATTTATTAATAAGGATTGGGAGAAAGATTTAGATTAAAGTAGTAGTAATTTCATGCAGTCTACATAATAACCTATCACATTTACAATTACTTTCAGTACTATTTTAAATTTCATTTACCATATTTACGCCATTGCGACAATGGATGTAAATTCAAATTCACGAGTTTATAGTCAAAATGTTGCTTCTTAATCAACGCAAAATAAAATTTTGTATGTAAAATATAAGCGCTATTTTATAAAACCATTTTGTAATTATGATTGTAATTTGTTGTAGTTTGAAAGGAAGTGTTAAAAGCGTAATTTTTTATTGAAAACATATTTTAATACAAAATGATGCTTGATCCCCCCCCCCACCCCCCGAAATAGACCTGTAATTATGGTTCGTTAGGATCTTTTAAAATAAATATATATTCAAAAAAAGGCCTTATCACGGGTCCAGGTCAGCAAAAAGAATTATATACTAAGACTTTTTACGTAAACAGTAACCATTTCTATTAAGTTAATGTTCATTCTAGCATTGTTAAAGGAGTGTACATTCGTTAAATTCCCTATAGAGTACGTTAGGGATGTCAACTATGTACTACGATTAGTGTCTATAATTAGAAATACAAAAAAATAAAATATCAGATACAATCTTGTCTGTATTGACATTCTTTTAAAAATTACGTGGAAATAATATGTAGCATAGAGGACGCCTGTAACGCGACGTTATGGGTTCGATCCCCAGTCGAGAGAAGATGGATTTTCTATTTCCATTCTTCGCTCTGGAAATACGGCAAAGCGCGGCAGTGTGGTTGCCCCACTGTCAACACGCAATGCCGCGAAACGGCCGGAAAGCGGGGAACGGAGAAAGCAGGGCTGCTTTTTGACGGCACTGAACGGGTGTGCTAACACTAGGTCCACGGTCGGCTGCCGTTCCCTCTGCCTACCCTATGCCTTGGGCGGGATAAAGCGTAAGCTAAACATAAAAATATTAGACACATATGTATACATATAATTTATTAAAACATATGAAACTTTTTCGATGCTATTCATTGAAACATGAAACATTGAGACTTTACACTTTACATTTCTTCGTGATTAAGGAAATAAAACGAACGCCTCGCAACCAGTTCAACGGTTTCAGATATTGAATTAACACAACGCCGCACTGTGGAATTTTAATGACCAGAGGGATTTTTCTGGCCTTCGTAACATTTTTTGAGGTCGATATCCGATTAATATTTCAATTATATAAACGATGTAATTTCTTTTAATTGGGTTATATTGTTCTGAAACATATATAAAAATATATTTATGCCGAATTTTGTGTTATAATTCGTTAAAGCGCTTTGTATTAGTATTTTGATGAGTTCATTGTCACAGAGACAGCCATTCTGCCGGTTTTGACGCAGACACATGGTCATTCCTTGTCACAAATGGAATATCAAAGCACCCACAACGCTTTCCCATTAAAGCTTCTACAAAATAATTCCAACGTTTTTACATAATTACTCAGGGTACCTACAACCTATCATTCACCAACGTTCAACATCAACATCCGTGTTGAGTATCCCGTGGACGTATGTAGGTTAATACGCAAGCTTGTTACAGAAAGCTCCGCAACTTCAACAATCGTGTTCCTTACAAAAGCTCGTTTGCGTCACCGCAGTGTTTCAAACAAAAACACTGCTGAGTGAAAATGTAAGAGCCGCTAATTGACCGTGTTCTGAGAAGCGATTTATGTGGACTAATTTTGACGTTTTTTAATTATATTTTGTGTTAAAGCTGCTTTTA
The DNA here is from genome assembly GCA_037178615.1 of Dione vanillae. NCBI lineage: Eukaryota > Metazoa > Arthropoda > Insecta > Lepidoptera > Nymphalidae > Dione > Dione vanillae. The sequence continues at coordinate 555,275 of JAZFAU010000091.1, read as the reverse complement.
GGATTTTTATTTCTTTTGACAGTTGTGTGTGTTTGTGTTTATTTTAGAGATTATAGTGATGTACCTTGACTTTGTACGAATATCCTATAAATGGTTTAGCGCTTAGCAGGAAATGACCCGGAAACTAAATTTTAAAACAAGTCATATAGATATTACGGCACGAAAATCTTTTTTCATCTGAAGGTGTAAGAAAAGGAATAAATATTATTATTTTGTAAAAAAAATATTATTTTATAAAAAAATGTATAAAAAATATGTCAAGTATTGTAGCAAGTAAAATAGTTTTAATATTCTAACTCAAAAAGTGATTTCATTAAAAGCAGGAGGATCCCCAATTAGAGAATCAGAGAGTGAAATGCTAAAACGTCTTATTCGTGTTTATAATGATGTATCCTTCCAATTCTTTATTTTTTTGTATCATTAAAAAACAGGTAAATTGTCACACGTGTTAGGATAATGGCAGAGTCCTGTCTGGCTTTAAGAGCTTTATAAAAGGCCCTTTTTTAACTAGTCTAGGTCGTTTTTGCGTTAAAAAGATGTTCTTACAGTAACATTCAATCAGGTGCGGAGAAAATGTGTAAATATAATTTCACTTGCTCTAAAAGTTATAATTTTTGTAGCCCAGTGTTGGGTTTCTTTTCAGCAAAACTATTGCTTTTGATTGTGAGCTTTATTAATTCCATTCAAAAGTGATCGTATAAAGGTCTATTGGAGAGCATAATATTTTGAATGTTAAAATATTTTCATTTTCTACGCCTTTTAATAATCAATTTTATCACGTGAGGTTCAAGAACATGAAATTGCGCAGCGAAAGATAGTACATATAAAGTTATGATATTATTAACATTCTTTATAGAACTAAATAGTTAAAGATAGTGATTGACTGGAATAAACACTACGCCGCATAGCGTAACAGGACTTTATCCGCTGAGGATATAGTCAACTATAAATTTCGTAATTGAAAGGATGCGCTATATACTATGGTCGCAAACGAGATCTCTAAGCGATAAAGACCGCCTATGGTACGGTTTGGGGAGTTCGTTATTAAAGTAATCTACATACACGATAGGCTTACAATGAATGATAAGTGTATATGTACTATGTATGTAGCCCTACTTTTATCCATAATTTCATCCCGACAAGCATAGAATGAATTTTAAATATTAAATTAATATTGCATTTTTTGTGGCGTACTAGTTGAGATGTATTTTGATGGTACAGTTAAAGGGTGTATACATTTTTATGGTACAGTAAAGGTGTTCTAGAGGCATTTAACAGAAAAATATTGTTCCTACTAACAAAGACTGAGCTCAGACGGTTTGTGAGTGTAGCGAAGTTTTAAGCAAATAAATCAAGTATGTACAATAATATAATAATGTAATATTACGCAATGCCTAGAAACGGCCGGAAAGCGGGGAAGGAGAAAAGCAGGAACTAAGGCAAACGGAGTGTTTAAAACAGGTTCGTCTGGTATCTAAGTTGCACCTCTGGTACCCTGCCTATGTGGCGGGATAAAGAGTGAAGCTAAAAAGAACATTATGTGCAATACAATACAAAACATAATTATTATCTCACGTTTCCACTCCTTTGTAAGTATTTTAGTATGTTTATTCTTTATACTATAGTACATTCAATATAAAAAGAATAAATCGTTATCGCTAAATTGTTTTTAAATAATATATTTTTTTAATAAAATGACACCAAATAAAATGAATGTCATATCTAATAATAGTATATTGTATATGTTTTTGGCACATTCAGAATAATTAGCAGTTCGCGTCTCATGGTCTGCGGGTAGAGGATAAATACGAGCAGAACCTCTTTAATGTACGTTCATTAGACACTGGTGACGCTCTCGCTTACCTATCGACTAGTATGGAGCTTATACATTTTCTTATTAATATAAAAAATTAAAAATCAAATATTTTTAAACCATTTATGAAAATAATGTTCAGAATATGAATAAAGAACCTATCACGATATAAAATAAAAAAATTGTAACTAACTTTGTTTAATTAGACTTAAAAACTAAGCGTCTGCTTATAAAAGCAACGGTCAATTCAATTCTTACTCGAGGAAGAGGAATTATGTCAAAGAAGTGCCAAATGAGCACTTTCTTCACTCTGACAATTAGGTAAGCGCGGCGTTGAGTTCCTCCACTAGTTTGTATTTCAAAACACCGTATCAACTGTAAACATGAGTAAGCTCCCTGCCTCTTAATTATCATCTTATAAGAGCTACAGAATTCATACTCGCGTCTTTACTCTGTTGAATGCTCTTATACACTCCCGCCATTACGATGACAGCATAATAGATCCTAAAATAGACTTGAATAGACGTATAAGTGACTAGTTATTATATCTGCACGTTTAATTGGCTTCTCTTTTTGAGGTTTAATGGAGATATTTATTCGTTTATTTTTGAAATCTGCTGTTTCAAAAGTACCAGACCCACACCTCGCGGCTTGCTCGCGGCTGAACATGCCTTAGGTCAGACCCTGACCGGTGACCAACATTATACGCGTTTCTATATATATGTTATAATTTATATACATCTATATGTACGCATAGTTTGACACTTGTTCGTTTGATTTTTATTTTTTGAGATATATTTATTAAGATTGCAGTCGGCTGGACAGCTGCCTCTGTTTGTCTGTCTCCAGAATATATCTCATGAATGATTACGATATAGTTCAGTTGTTAATAAAACAACAATTACTAAAAAATAAATATTTTAAGACGCTCCCATACAATGACATGTATTTTTGTTTTCTACATATAATAGAACACTTAGGTTGGCTTCCCTTAGATTCACGTGTTGTCAAGTTTTATAGAGACAACGGACTCTACCTTTCTTTTACACAGCTCATAAATGATGATTTGATAACATTGTATTTGGTGTATTATTGACCAACGGTCGTGGGTTCCTCGAATATTTTTTTAAAAGTAATAACAGGCTGATCGTTCAGTTTCAATCATCAAAATAGATATTTCTTACAAGAAACACATTCAATAATTTTGTAGCTATACCCATCTCTTTAGTTCCTTTATTTCATTTAGATTACAACCACACATGAGCTCAACTATTATAAAAATATTATATACTTAAATTTATAGTATTTCAATAAAAAAAATTATCAAAAACGTTTATCCTACATTGGAAATCGAACCTACATCCATCATGTGTGCAATAAACCACTGTTCCGGCGGCGTTAAATACTAACAGTTGTTTTATTGTTTCTTTTAAGGCTAAGTTAGTTTACCATTTTATATTACCAAGTGAAAGCTTACTAAATGATCGGCTTTTAGCGAAAATTTAATCTTCAAGTGGATGGGAAAAATGAATCAGTGTAGGGAGGCGGTAAAGCCTTATTATATTATGTATTCACGCTTACAATATAAATATTGTAAGCGTGAAAAATATGAATAATTTCGAAATATGATAACTTCGAATTTTTTTGTACATATATTTTTAACTTTTGAATATCAACATATTTAAAATTTATATTTGGAACTTAATTTGTTATGGTTGAAACAATCTTTATATATATTTAATCATATATTACTTATTAATAAAGTAAATAACAGTAGAAGTGATATTTTCTGTTTTATAGTTTACTTTCGACGAAAGTTGTTCGAAACATAGTGCGGGAAATGCGGTTTGCATTTCTCTCACTTACTTCGGTTCTACTTTGACAATTTTATGGAAAAACTAAGGGGATTCGAATATTTTTATACATATAAATCCATGAGATATCTAAAAATAATAAATCGCAAAACATAACCTTAGTTTTTATTAATTTCATTATTTAATAGTTTGGAAAAAGCTTTATAAGATATATAATTAGAAGAAATATCTTAAAATATGAGGTCGTGACGCAGTAGTACTACAGTGAACGAACCGCGTACGTATGAACCTTAAATGTTGTTCATGCTGTAAACTATTATCTATTTTGTTTTATTTCGACTTTATTAAAATAAATTAACATACTTTTACACAGATTTTATTTTTCGTACATAGAATAATAGATGTAGGATACTATTAAATAGAGAGGAACTACGATGAAGAGGTTTAATTTTTCTTTTATAGTAATTTTCAACTTAATTAAGTCTAGTCTAGCTCTAGGCTCTGTCTAGTGCTTCAGTAATGTCGTTCAAAAATAAATATTATATAGATATTTCATATTATTTATACCTACAACAGTACGTAGTAGGTTTACGATAGTTTCACTTGCGATGATATTTTTTAATATCAATGTTATAAATAAGCTAATCATGACAGTAAAACATAGTGCGGCGTTGAGTTCCGCCTACAGCATAACGTTATGTTTCTGATTTTGAAACAAAATCTAGTGTTAAGACACTCCGTCTCGAAACGCAGTGTCGTAAGACTAAACTGCTCTGTTTGTATAATAGAGTAAGCAGCTAAAACTAATATCACATAAAATCAATGTTCATACGTCGTACCTAATCCTACGATTACTTAATAGTACGTTAACTAGAGGTTCCCTTATTACTAGAGGTGGCGGCTTGCCTGCATGTCATCGGTGCGGTCACACAAGTCATGTGGCAGCCTTAGAAGATACTCTGAGACGTTCAAAGGCAAAAACGGCCTACAATAGGCGGGGATTCTACTGAGACGTGTCAGCGGTACTGCAAGTGTATATAACCTTTCTATCTGAGGGAGCAAATAATTTTTTTTTCAATGGGAATTGAACCTACGACTGTCGCGTTTACAGGTACACGCTGTGCCACTGACGGCACTTTATATATAAATACAACGAAAATAATTTTCATTACACGAAGTAATGTACTGTTAAAGTTGATGAAAGATCTTTGTAAGGTTTTCAATAAATGTTTTGAACATTCTCGTTATGTTCGACCTTAATTGATAACAACTTTCGTATAAAAGGTTGGAAATATTTTTCTTTCTTTTTTCATATAAAAGAACTCGGCACGTCTTAATATTTGTATAGGTATAATACTGTGATTTTGAGAATGATTTTTTTTAAGGACAAGGCAAATGAGCGGTCGGGTCACCTGATGGTAAGTGATCACCGACGCTCATGGCCTTGTCTAACAGCAGAGGTGTTACAAGAGCGTTGCTATTTTACGGTTACTCTAACAAAATAAACATATATTAGTCTCCTCTCATATTACTGAGAACCGCATTCTTTCATCGCATCCTTTCGTAACTTACTTTTAGTAAATTTTAATTCAACACTTTATTTATTCATTTTGGATTTTAAAAGCACTTACACATGTTAATGTTATTAAAATATTTTTGATATTGTGATATTTTGTTATAGACGCTTTAAAATCTGTAACGCTTACTTACTTTTAGGAGGCTGCACTTAGGAATCTCAAGTTCAACAAACTCAAAAGAATTATTATTATTTAGAACATCAGTAATTAGTTTAATGCCATTAACGACGTGACTTGTGCTCAACTGGTACGATTGGAATTCTATTATTATAAATCCGAACTTATAGTCATAAGCTTTAAATAAAACTTTTTTTTTATAGTATAAGTGGCAAACGAGCTGACAGATCACCTGAATACTGAATACTGCCGCCCATAACATTGCAATACTGAGGAGCTACAAAATGCGTTGCCGGCCTTTAAATGGGAATACGCTCTTTTCTTGAAGGTCTGCAGGTCGTATCTGTCCAGAAATAACGCATGCGGCAACTCATTCCACAATTTTGTGGTGCGGGGCGGAAAATTTCTGCTAAAACACACAGTAGTGCTCTGCCAATTGTCAAGGTGGTGGGGGTGGTAGAGTTGTCGCGTAGATCGATAACTGAAAGAGGCAGCAGGGATCAGCCCGAACAGTTCTTCAGAGCACTCCCCCATGACATATGCGGTAGAGAATGCATAGCGAGGCTACATCTCTACGAAGTGCCAAGGAGTACATTCAAATGTGAGTCGAACTCGCACAAAAAGCTTATAATATATTACAATAGATGTCCCTTGATAGAGCATAAAGATATGGTAATAGAATAATTCCTCAAAAAGAAAAGTTACCTCGCTTACGTAGAATGTATCGTAGGTAAAGGAAATAATATGAAAACACGTTTCAACTACGTCACGTTTATTAGCAGCGCCTATCACAATATTAATTATAATTAAATTTATTACTAGTTTAACAATTCAGAAGGCCTCAAGCAAATCTAGTTTTACATTATATGAGGTATTCAGTGTTATATAAATTATTTCTAATAGAATAATTATGGGACACTTTACAACTTAGCAACAATTTCTCCAGTAATCATTCGATTTTGAAATGTTGACATAAATTGACAATTATATATAAAGTTTGACATTTACGTAAATTTCTTTATAATTTTTAATTTTTTTTTTCACGCTACATCTCGCGTATAGTTATTTATAAATAAGAATTTAATTTTCAGGCGAATTATATTTTTTTCTATAAGAAAAATTTAAAAAATATTTTTAAATTTAATTGCTTTAATTCTGTACTAGATTTTTCGCATCAATTTAAGTCAATTCGTTTTAATTCATAAAATACAGAGCTCAGTTAAAATAGGCTGCTAGGAATAGTTTAAAGGAATTGTTTACAAAATATTAAAAAAATTTAAGGAACAGTGGTTTATTTGTAAAATTAAACTCGATAATTATATATTTTATATGGCTTTGTTTTCTGTAAACGTAACTAAGTTGTATGTGCCACAGTTACTTATCTTAAATGATTAACAAATTGATTGAACGTTGATTATACGTAGTAAAACAGTGCTAATTTCTAAGAAATGACTATTAACTTAATTATACAATACATTAAAGTGCTTGCAATACTTCACTCTTAATTTAACAACCTGAAAAGAGTTTTGACGTGAAGATTATCTATAATTTTGAAATTATGTGTGTTAATTTTTTTAAAGAAATAAAAAGCATAAAAAGACTTTTTTAAGTAACATAAAATCGTTACAAGTAAATAAGCACAGGCATGCATACAAAACATATATTTATGCCAGTTGGTTATTTCATGATATCATGAGAGATATTTCTCTCTTTTATATCATCTTTGAATATAACTAAAGAGATCTTTAAAATTTTATATAAAATATTAAATGGTAATGCAAAAACGATTCTTTATTTTCATTACTTCCAGATACGCTAAATAGCCATACTGACAACAATAATAATATATATTTATTTAAAATTTTCCACATATTCTGTTGCATATCTTCTTATGATCACCCTTTCTACTCCACATTATTCCAAGCTTTTGCCAACCTAAGCCGTCCTAAGCGATGGCCGATCTTCTCCGGAATAGTTATTAGGTCGGCACATAAAGAGACGCCTCAATAGAAGTCGATGCCTCGCTAATCTTAGATATCATGTCAAATGCCTTCGGGATAAGCACAGCGGATCCAATATATCTAAGCCTCTCCAACTTAGCGGCTGTTTCAAGCCCAATATAGAAGATGCTCGAATACGGACTCCAACAAGGCGTCCTAAGACTTACGTTCGGTGAGAGTCTTAACTACAGAAACGGAATCTTTGTTCATGTATCAGGCAACCTAATATAGGCTTTCCTTTAGGGTTGCTAGGGTCCCTTTTGGATCGTGATACCCACCAAATTCTTTAACGTAGTATACAGTCAAATGCTTTTCACAGGTTTTAAAAAAAGACTATGGACATACATAGCTCGCTTTTTTCATTTTAAATGTCTCCGTCAATGTACTTAGACAATAAATTCATCAACATCCATAGCATTTAATCCTGTTTGAAACTGTTACTGACACTTACATTCAATACATTCTCAGCGAAACCTGAGGTCAATCATGAGCTCGAAGCATTAGGATGTGGCTCATAATCTTAATGCTATAAGATAATAGATATATAGAAATAATTGTTGCAATATGGAACAATGGCGCGCTTGTGAGTGTAATAATTTAATAGTCGCCTATTTTTTTATTCAAAATGACTTTTCCCATGAAGTACTGTAACATTGAATATACTGTAACGGAAATAGCGCGAAGCTGCAGTTTCTTTTTTACTTGTCCAAAAATTTGAAATACAAAAAACGATATATAATATATAAAATTTTAATGTACATAACAAAAATATCTCCTCTCTTAGATTTTCTTAAAAAATAAAACATTTAAAACATTAAAATACTTGAAATATAGACAAGTAAAAAATGTGAAATGTTGGCATAAACTGAGATCTTAATTCACATTCATCCACAGACAAAAAATAACACTATACGACCACCATCAATACTGTCTATATTATTTATATTTAAAAAAAAATTAAAACCTCACAACAAATATGTCACGAGATGTTTACTTCAATACGAAATTAATAATTAAACATAAAAGAAATCTATAATAAAAAAAATTACATCGATTTTTTATTTAATTAATTTTTTTACCTAAAATAAAAAAAAATATCGATTTTTAATCTAAACCCAGCCAACATTTCCGCAACATCGATAGCCAACAGCAAACATGCAATTCGCTTCGCAGCAAGGAAGTAAATAAAACAAAAATATTCATCTTCAAACTTTACTACACAGTGTTGTGTGCAACATTACATAATACATTATTTACCCGTTTTATATTAGCGTTCATTGAAATACAAAAAACTATTAAACAACTTTTTTAAAAGTGTTCTTTTTTTACTTAAATACGCTATTTTTTGTTACTGTCTTTATTTTTTCCGGTATGCGTCTTATAGTTTATGATCATTTTAAATTGGCAAAATTATTATAAAGCGGTTTATTTAAAATTGAATGGTAGGCGAAGAAACTTCGCAATATTTGTATATAATCGTCATATATTAGCTTGAATAAGAATCCGAAAGAAATTATTTACGGATTTATTTCAAAAAGGTTATTTCAAAGAGGTTTTTTTAAGGAATAAACTCTACGCTATTCTCGATTTTCCTAATGTCTTCATAATACGCGTTTTATATTGTTTTTTTAATTAGCATACATAATACGACGACAGAAGTACACATATGCACATGCAACATGCATTTTAAATAAAATAAAATTCAAAAAACATGTCATCTACACACATTGTAACTGAAAAAAACATTTTTTTTAAATAACAGTAGTATTTTTTGTATACCTGGAAGTGAATTCACATATCAAATTTAGTTTACAATTAACATAAATATTAAAACCAAATTACAAATTGTACTAAATTTAAAAATTAGTCTAGAATAGATACAATTTGATATAATTTAACAGTGAATGAATACACTGTTAAATTATATCAAAAACATAAGAAGACATTTAACTCAGGCCTACTCAAATAAATTAATATAAAAATTACAGTAATGACAAAATATATTATATATTGTAATTTTTATATAACATTTTTGACGTAACTCAGATAAAGAAAAATTTATTTCTATATGTCATTTACATACTTTTGATTTTATTAAAACTATAATTTCTTTTTCATTATGACAAACACGACCAAGATATTAATTTAGAAAAATTATTAGAGAATTCAAGTTAAAAAATTATATGAAATATATAAAACAAAATATTAAGTAAAACTAAATAAACTTGAAAATGACGTCATACGGCAGGTTTATCAAAATCGACGTCCATTTTGTGTAAAACTTTGAAACTAGAACTATTTGTATATACATTTTTGATACTTCAATTAAAACCTTTTTTTTAATTATTTCTTAAAGTGTGTAATTATAAATGGCATTAAATTTAACACTGAAATGTCAATTATTTTATATTAGAGCGAGAAAACATGCATTGAAGATAGCTTTATATTAGAACACCTTAATAATTTTTATCAAATTTATACTATTATTAAATTTTTAAACTAAAACAATTTAAAGGGATTATTCGGGTACTCAGACTACTACAAAGTGTTCGAAATGTTGGGTTTCCAAAAAAATAATTATATACGCGTAATAGTCCGCTTAAATTATTTTATTTAAAAAGCATAAAAATTGCGAAAACCAAAGATATTACTAAAAAGGTGTATTTTATTTTGTGTTGGACATTTAAGGGTTAAATCGTACCATACAGCATAATCCAAAATGACATTAAAAACTCCAAATTGTCAAAACAATAAAAGATATTTCAATATTTTGAATAAAATTAACAATATGTGTGTAAAAAATGAATGCGTATTTCGAACGATATTCGATTATCGAACGATATTCAAATATCGATATTCGAACTTTTGCTTACAGTTTTAATAAAGTGGATGTAGAAAGATGCAAATTTGTAAGAACAAATTATATATTAATTTTATTATACGCATTACATCATAATGTGTTTATAAACAGTTTTGGAAGTCACATTGGTTTTATTACATTAAATTTTAAAAAATAAATATACTTAAAGAAAACATAAAAATTTGAACGCAGCCGATTTTCTTTGAATATTTTTTTATCTTTGGTGTAGATTAGCCCTTTAAAAATCATATAAAATAAATATAAATATTTTAACTGAACGATTTATTATTATAGGCATTCTAATACGGCAGCTTAATAAGACATTGTAACAAGTCTTTAAACAGTAAGTTAAAATGTTTGCTATTTCTGATTAAATAATTAATAGTTACAGTAATAATGACTGACATTTCCTTTTAAATGTATGTGTTTAATATTTTAAGCATTCTGAAATTGCTTGATATATTATATTGATATATTATATTGAAACTGCATTTTAATAAAATTAGGTTACTATTTTCTCTTACTGAAGTCTGTTACTTTCTGTTACTATTTTGCTTTAGTTTTTATTAAAATTTAAAATTATTATTGCAAATGTGATGTATGCTTTCGAAATTATGGTTCGATTTGCCATTTTTAGGCTTAAAAGGCCTTTTTTTCTGAAGATTTTTGTAATTACTTAAAAATAGAAATATAATGTTCTTTTTATTAACTTCACTATGATCCCTCTATAAAAGAGTAGTAAGGGAGTGTATTTTTAATACATGACATGTACGCAGTGTAGTAGCCTTAAGAAACAAGTAGTATTATAATCGATAATAACTTTTAAAAGCTTTGCATCATCTATTTAAAAAAGCTAATATTTTTGAATACAGAATGAAATAGTTTCAATGAATTTGTAAAAATGTATACTTAGTTTTATTTAAGATAAAAGTTTAAAGTTATTTCATAAAAAGTTACATTCGTCTATGAAATGTTGGTAAAGACAGACTACGTCATGGGAAGATTTACGTCACCAATACAATACGTGAGCAGTCTTTGGTTAGTTTAGAATCTTAAATAACAATTAAATATTAATTATTAATTTATATATCAAAATCTATCACGTCTATTTGTTATATTGCTTACTGATGACATTTGAAAATGAATACATCAAACCGCTATATAGAAATTAATATACATATACATATACAAATACATATATATATACATATATATATATATATATATATATATATATATATATATATATATATATATATATATATATATATATATATATATATATATATATATATATATATATATATATATATATATATATATATATATATATATATATATATATATATATATATATATATATATATATATATATATATATATATATATATATATATATATATATATATATATATATATATATATATATATATATATATATATACATATATATGTTATATATTTTAATAATGCCTTATAACTAGCTCACTTTGTTTCTATTGGTTATGATTAATATTTAATACCACAAACTATGTTCAGATCCTCTTTATATTCATATATAGAGCAAAATCGACAAAACAAATTAATTTAATATTTGTTATAGTTGTAGTCTATTTAAAAACAATTCTATTTCATCTCATTTGCTCTGTATATATTATTTTAATGTCACCAAATCCTGTACCATCTTTATGAAACTTACAAGTAGCCTCTTTGATTTTAAAAGAAATGTTCTTATTACCAAAATTAAAGGTAATTTATTAAAAAAAAAAACTATTTCAAACACCAAAAAAAAAAGCATTTCACTTTTTTTCAAACTTTTAGAAATTAGAAACGTCATACAAACATTAGAATTTTTAATTCGAAACATAGGTTCATGAATAACGAATTAATTATAATCCAAACCATTGTCAAGTTTTTACGAATGATCGCTTTAATCAATTTGTTATCGATGATTATTTGACGTAATTTTATAAAATCGATATCAAATAATCATTCGCAATCGTTCATACAAATCGATGAAATCGCTCTATACCGTTTATCTGCTACATTCTATTCAAACCACACAAAACGTCTAACTTTCAATCGATTATATCTAAAAGCTATTCTATAATTTTCTAGACAGCACTTTATTATTTAAAAAATACTTTTTAAATCTTTATCCTAAAGGTAGTCTTGGGATCCAATTTCACTTATTTTAATGCATTTAAAGTTTTTCAGTGTCTTTAAATTGATAAAATGATCGAGGGTTGATTTATTTTTACTCGATTATTCGAGTCGATATAATATTATTATTACTAACAAACCTTAAATACGATACAATAATACTCCCAGCACTATTTTTAAAGTTATCGATTTATTAAATGTAATGGTAAATATCGATATTATTTAAACGTTATAAAAACTCGAATTATTAAAAATGCAATAGTTTTAAATATTAATAATAATTCTTAGAAATACGGTAAATATCGTGTGTATATATGTTTGTCTGTATTTTTGGGTGTCATTAATAATTTCAACTACTAATATAATACGCTAGCGATATAATCTAGAAACTTCTAAACTAAAATGATCACTCGAACTCACCTATATGTTACTTATACATAGCACTCTATTTCGTCCTTACGCCAATAAATGTGTATAAATATAGTATTTAAATGATTATTTACTATCTTTTATATCAAAATGTAAGAAATTAAAGTTGACATTTTAAATATGACATAATTAGTCTATGGTTTAATTAATTTTTTTTTTCATTATATATCTTAACAAGTTAAATACTATTTATTTTTGCTCTATATGAATTTTCGAGAAATCACGCCATATTGTTTTATTGGAAATTTGTAGTACTTTAATTATTAGTTGCAATCTATATACTTTTGTTTTAATTTAGAAAAACTAAAGTGCTGTACATTTTTGTAATTTATCAAACAAGTAACACTTTGATATAAATGATAATTATAATACCAACAACTTATGTCATTTTGTAATCAAAATCTAAACTTTCTAGTCATTATATATTTTTACTTAATGTTATAATCACTAACATTACTCTCCGTTGTGTTTCTAATAATTTCAAGTGAACAAATTATAAATATCAAAATGTCAAATTTCCAGAAGATACTACTACGAAAATAAACACAATATTTTAGCCGAAACATACAACATTAATGTATGAAATCACAAAAATAATTCTTCTATTAATTTCTAAAGAAAATTTTACACACATAAATGATATATCTCAGAATTAAACTAAATATTAACATTTACCTTCAGAACTTTCGAATTACAATATAAATCCGCCATTTTGTTTTACATCGCCGTTGACATGGGGCTCATTATTGCCGTTGGTTGCAGTTTGTTTTTTAATTGTATTTTTTTGTTTAATACATTTGTATAGAGGTAATATTATTAATATGAGTCCAGAAACGCCTATAAAGACGCCAGCTAAGTAGAACGATAGGTCGTAGGAGTTTGTTAAGTCGTAGAACCAACCTGAAATAAGAAAAACTTTAATTAATATAATGTATATGTTATAGACTAATATTGTAATATTTAAAATCTGAGATTATTTTTTTACATTTTGATATAAAGGAGAATAATGATAATAATGTTTTTTTTTTCTATACAATCTTGAATTGGTAGCAAATATTTTTTCCAATAATATTTTATAAAATAAATAAATATTAAATAAAACTACCATAAAAAACCTAAGCTCAGCTAAAACTAACTACATACCAGCCAGAGGAGGTCCAACAAGATTAGCCAGTCCTTGTATCAAAAGCAACAGTCCGTACGCATTTGTGAACTTTTCCAACGTAATTTGCTCCACCAATATAATACTTGTTAAAGAATAATTAGCTGCAATAAAAGCTCCGAAAGCTCCAGCGGCTGATGCAAGTCCAAAGTACGAAGTCAATAGTGGCATTAAAAGTGTTACGAAACCACACAAGACCATACTACCAGCGTATACTAAACTTGGGTTTACGCATTCCCAATCACCTACCCAGCCTAGGAGGATCTGGAATTGTAATATATTTTTTATTAGCTTCACGCTTTATCTCGCTTTTAGCAAGGTAGGTAAGGGGTTAGGACGTATTGTTTAGACACTCCGTTCCTTCATGCCTTTCGTGGTATTGCTTGTTGAGTGGCGGAACTCAACGCCGCGCTTGGTCTAGTTGCCAGAGTGAAGAAAATGGAAATTAAATCTTCTGCGAGAGGGAATCGAAGCCACAAATCTCTACTCATATTTTAATTTATTTTCTGGATAAAAAATATTTAATTTATTAAGTATATGATACCTGTTCTGCTTCACGCTATATTTCGCATATACAAAATAGAAAGAAGCTAGTGTGAAAATATTCCGCCATTATTTATAGAATACTTTCTCCTCTCTATGAGAAAAGTGGAGAACCAAGATGGTCTCTAATTAATTTATACTATTAATAAAATTATAACATAACACAATATTGATAATGTATATAATATTTATTTTTATGATGTTTTAAGTGTTAATTCACACTGAGGATAAAAAAACACTTAAAGAAAACATATAAAAATTTGAACGCAGCGGGATTTGAACCTGGACCCTCATGCGATCTTTGGTCAAATTTTTATGTTTTCTTCAAGTATTTTTCTTATGAATATAAAACTTTAAATCAAAATATATTTTGTAACACTTAAATAAAAAATAATTTCTATAATATGACTGCAGTAAACGACATATAAGGCTTCGTTATCTATTAAGTATTTAATTGTAGTTTAAACATATTTACACAAGTATATAGATTATCAATACTAGGATCTGTTATCATAAGGAAAAGAGACACGTGGAGATATTACATAAGCGCACGCTTCTAAAGAGGTCAAGGTAAACTGATAACCGTTATCAAAACTACTCTTGTATAGAAATAAATCTTAAATTTAAGTGTTTAATGTTTCAAGTATAGGTATATTCTATATTCAAGGCGCAATATTAAAATAATCTTAAGTCATACTATGTATATCAATTAAATACACATATATATATACATATGTACACATATATACACATATTCGCATATACAGGATGTGGATGTTACCGCCACCTTCATTTAAAGCATTATATTAACCACCCTTCATAAATTTGGTAAAATTATAAAACAAGTAAAATTTTCAAAAATAAAAAAATATCCTTTTCAAAGAAAATAAATAATTAAATTATAGTTCCAAAATAAAACGCCATTTGTCAAGTATGACGCGAGCGTACACTGTACTGTCAGAGCGGGACAGACATATATCTCTTTTTCTTTTGGTTATTTTTTGAATGAAAGGTGACAAAATGACAACGTTTAATAGTATTTTTGTAGTATGAAGTCTATACGTCATTTGTATTTAATGATGACTACCTCACGCATTACACAGTACGTATAAATATCGTGAAATGGGAAAAATGATCCTGTGCCTAAACTATTGATAATTGTGAATTAGTTTTTAGTATATAGCCTTAAAATATTTTCTCTTATAAGTAGTTTTGATAACGGCCGTCGTATCAGATACACCCTGTATATACACATACACATATATATCGTTAACTTCAACATAGAGACAAAGGCGTCAAAAAAGCTATGCTTCTTTAGAAATTTTCCTTATACGAGCTATCAATTACACGATAACTAAGACAACAATTCTTAAATCCTTTCAAAATAATAAAAAAATATATATATAAAAAAGAAACATTCTAACTACAAACTCACCTCTCCGAGCATATTCAAAATACCGATAATCGATATTAACATCGACGATTGCGACTCGTTAAAACCCATATTCATTCCAATATCAGCTATGAAGACATATGGGACATCGTACCACATGTATAGGAGAAAGTTCGATATCACGAACACTAAGAACGCCGGGTTTCGGAAATGGGAAAAATCTAACATGTCCACTGCCAAGTCCCAGAAATCCCATAGACCGGCGTACCATTGCAGCTGGAAACATTAATAACAAAAAAGTTTATTATGATGAATAAGTTGTATATAATATATTATATATAAAGAAAGTAATAATAACGTAGTGTTTGGCTTTAAACAGGATAGATGTGGGTTCAATACCCATTTGAGGAAATTTATTATTTTCATTTTATCACTCTAGTTAAATGACAAAGGCGTAAGCTCAATGTATTGAAAATTGATTGTTTAATAAAATATTTATAAGTAAGTATAATTACTGTAAGTGAAAAGGGTCTGTAGTGATTTTAAAAAAGTTACTGCTACCACAGATCATATATGTTAAAAAATATATTTTTTTTTAGAAAAAAGACAGTGTTAAGCTACATATATTTGTATAGATTATCTTATGATCTATAAATTTGTCTTATAATTCAATATACCTATATGAGAAAAATAAACGTATAACAAAGTATAACATATTCATCAAAAGAAGTTTAACAATCTTTTATATATTAGCTTTAGATACGACTTTAGCTCTATATGTTTTTCATATATATATATATATTTAAATATGAACTTTGCTTTCGCTTTTACAAAGAAAGTACATATCTTTTGTAATATAAACTAACCTTTTCTTTTGCAATTGTCGTCATAGAATTTCTAAATATATTAGGACAGGAGGACGCACGAAGTCTATATCGATTGATGTTGAGCATCGCTCCCCTGTACGTTAGCGAATGTCTGTGAATCCTTAAATCTTTTAGGAAAGCCGGAGGTTTTTTAGTTGAGCCAGCTCCATGGCGTCTTAGCCATAAAGACATAACTGCTTTCTCGTTTAGCTGATCTCTAGGATTCGAGGTCTCTGCAGCGCTTGGTCCAGATGCTGGAGATAATGTACCTGAAGTAACTGCACCTGGAGACATAATAGCCTTTGGCGGGGACTGCTCATGTAGACGACCACTGTCACTAAAGCTACGAGATGGTAACATGACCCCAGGGTAGTTTTGGGCTAAGAGAGCATACGCTCTACCCCTGTTAGACATCATTTCAAACGTTTCTAGTGATACTCCTTCACCACCCGTCATATATGTTGGTAGGTCTACCAACGAACTAAATTGGGGCGCAATAGTTGCTGTAACTGCCTCTATGTCTGCTGTATCCGTCCCTTTAGTAGAACCAGCAGCGCTACTCTTACTATCAGATAAGCTGTCTGCTGATGATGCAATGAAACGCTTGTTTCGCTTCTTTTCTCTTTTTCTTTTCCTTTCTCGAGCTTTCTCTTCGTTCATTGTAGTGGTCCAGGGCAAATCTCTAAACAACATCCCGCAAACGGCCATATTCAGAAAAAATCCGGCCAATATCAAAGTAGTTCCTCGCCATCCATATTCGTCTAATAAAACATATGTCAGTGGCGCAAATATGAATGTCCCAATTCCACTTCCGCATACTGATATACCAGTTGCCAAGGAACGTTTCTTTTCAAAGTAGTATGCAACAATAACCACTGCGGCTACATAGCACAAACTCAGTCCAAATCCTGCCATAATACCGAACGTCAAGAACAATGTCTCCATGTTATCTACGAAGGCGGAAATTACGAAACCGATGGACGCCAAAACAGAACCAAATATGGTCATGCGGCGGCAACCATATCTGTCTGTCAGGAAACTTGCGATAGGGCCGGATAGCAGCGGCATCGCCATAAAGATGCCCGCAATCCAAGCAGTTTTTCCTTTACCCTCCCCGAAATACTCCAAGAAATGCGGGAAGAAGACACCAAAGCTGAACGTGATGCCGTCAGCGATAAGATTGACCATGAACGATGCGAATACGACGACCCAGCCCCACCCACCATCTGGGGGCCGGGCTTCCGTGATCGAGACCTCTTCATCATCAGAGCTGCTGCTGGAGCTAGACACTGAAACCGCCGCTTCTGGAGACTGTGCGTCGAACTGTACATGTAACTGTATATTCTTGCGACTGATCGGATCGCGGAGTAGAGGCTCGCTTTCTGGGATAGAGGGTAGCGTTCTTGGCAAACGCGCGTCTTCGCTTAGGGGTATGGTATCGATGGTTCCGCTGGGTCCTCCTTGGACCTGCCGATTGTACGCGCGATCCGACGGCGACGAGACGCGCGGTTCCATGCCGGCTGGACACGGCGGTGTTGTGCGCGCGAGTGCAGCGCGGGATCACCAGTCCGGGCTTCCATGCGTACACACCGCCGTCTTGACCTCATGCTGGAAACACGGAAAATACTATATTAATTATGACTGAAATATTAAAAAATACTAATATAAACATTGCAGACTTTCAAACACTCATTTTGTCTTCACACTTTATCCCACACACGGCGAGGCATGGCTATGCAGTTAGGAACCTAGTGTAAGACACTCCGTTCTTCCTGCTTTCCGGTAGAAAATAGAAAAATCTATCTTCCTCGAGTGGGGATCGAACCCACAAACAGGTCGCGTTTATGGATGACGCTACGACTCTGCGCCACGACGGTCCACGTAGACGTGGCCCGTCGTGGCTTTTATTTTGTAATAATAAAACTAGGTTATTAATAATTATTAAACGTAATTATACAAAACTTATTTATTTATTGGTAATCATTATTAGACTTAGTTCAAATAATATTTAAAACAAGTAAATCATTTATATTCTATAACACCTCACATCTTTAACAATGTTATTTTATAAAGAGTAAATTCATTTTAGTTAAAAGCCTCTTCGTGCCACTTCACTAAGCCACTAAAGGGGTCAGAGGATGCATGCTAAATTATAACTATAGTCGCGTCTATTGGCAGACAAAGCCAGACTCGCGCCGTCTCCTTCTGAGTGATGTAAACTTTTTTTACATACTTATGTATTTGTATAATAAAATTTTGTTTTAAATAGAGATATATTTAATAAGATACACTATTCTGGTGCAGTTGTACCGTCCAGGCGAAAGTAATGTATTCAATTCGTAGTAAAATTAATATCTATATTTGAAAATAAATTGGGTTCTAGTATCTTAAAATAAATTGATTCATTCTGGGCACAAAGGTATTTTCAACAGTTTCCTTGACAAAAAAAATTGTGCGCAGATACGTTCAAGGTTTGCCTTAGCTGCTGTAAAGCCAAAATCGTTTTACTGTAATACATTTTAAGTAACAGTTTATCATATTCACGTAAGCGATTGCTACAAAATTGGCTTGAAAATTGGAAGCATTCCTACATTTTCCTGCCAAAATCTATATAAAACATTCATTAAGTGCCTATACTTCACATAATAAAAAATATATACAAAAATATTTCATTTACATTATGTCAAACGATTAACATATAATATGTACTTATTGCTTCTTTTAAAGTTTTATTTTATCTTCTGTGTTCACATAGTAAACACACGGAAATAAACGTTTTATACAGAGTGGTTAAAATTAAAAGTAATTGATTATAAATAAATATATCTTCATGCTATTAGTGGACATATTATATCGACTGCATACTACTTTCACTTCATCCATAAGACTCTACTCCATTATCATCGACAATATGTTTTTGAAACCATTCGAGAGAGAATAGTTAGGGTGGGGACTTTCGAGAAGCTACGTGACCTTCGTAATCATAAATATACAGTATATATAAAACATAGTGATATTAAATAAATAATACATTTTGAAGCAAAGTAAAACGGAGAAAATATATAAAACTTTATTTTTTTTACAATTCAGTGAAATAAAACTCTACTACGTTTTACATCAAACATAAAGCAGCCTCTGTAGCTGCGTACATTTTAAATTATCTTCCTACAAGTAAAGATTTTACATAAGCTTTCTCACTAACAGCCTGAATGTAGGCGTAATAAATTAGAGTGCGCGAGTATTTTTTTAAAAAATGCGGTTAATAAAGGAAGCTGTGTAGAGCAGAATTTAAGTATGGAAACCGTGATGCTGGGAACGATGTCAAATATAATGTTCTATTTACCCTTTTTGTTGAGTTTTATTACATATCAAAATTATTTCGTCCGAATCTTTTTTGATAATTTCTAGTTTATTATTTCGCAGAAAAGTTTTTATTTATTATCATTATATGTTTATACTTAACTTAAAGTGAAGAAATTTACTAACAAATTTGCAGATTTGCAAAATTGTACCACGTTATTACTACAGATTTAAAATAACTGTGTTAACTTTAGGTTTAGGTACACTGTGTGTTGTTAACGCGCCCTAACTAAACGCCAAATCGATTTTTTTTTTAGCTTCACGCTTTATCCCGCACAAGGCAGGGTAGGCAGAGGGAACTGCAGGAACTATTAGAACCTAGTGTTAAGACACTCCGTTACTTAGTCCCTGCTTACTCCGTCCCCACTTTCCGCCGTTTTCGAGGCATTGCGTGTTGAGTGGCGGAACTCAACGCCGCGCTTTGCCTTAGTTGCCAGAGCGAAGAAAATGGAAATAGAAATATCCATCTTCCCCGACTGGGGATCGAACCCAGAAATCGATTATCATTGCAATAATTTACTATTTATTGTGATACAATACAATAGGCTAAATATTTTTATACCTATGTGTAACTTCGTTCTCCACTTTCCATTTGAATCGACGTAGCTTAACGCAGGATATTAAAATAGTTATCGTTTTGTAAATCTTTTAACATTATGAACCTAACTTGTATTGCTAACGTATACCTAAGAGCTATATTGTTGATTCTCACAAAGGAAACCCATTCCTTTGAATACGATATCTTGCTATGCTAAGTACATACATACTGTTTCAAGTAGAAACACTCAGGTTTACTGAATGTACACTCATCCTAGTGTTCTTATAAAGTTGTAATAATAATAATAATAAGCTTTATTTTTCTCCCTTACAATTTTCAAATACATGTGTTAATTGTTAATTTTTATAATAGTTATGTACTTATTTATTTGTTAGTATTGTTAGTATTTGTACTTAATCTAAGGTTACTTTTATTAAGTGTAAGGGCCGCTTTTTGCGGTAAAAGCCTCCTCCAAACTGTTCCAAGTGTTTCTGTCCTTTGCCAGTCTAGTCCATAGATTTCCAGCTATTCCTACTATATCGTCGCTCCATCTTTTTGGTGGTCTTCCTTTCTTTCTTTTTTTATCAATAGGGTACCAATTTGTTACAGTTTTTGACCACCTATCGTCTGATGCTCTTTGAATATGACCTGCCCATTTCCATTTCAGCGCTAACACTCGTTTTACCGCATCTTTGGCTTTTGTTTTCTCTCTAATATGCGAACTCTTCACTCTATCTTTTAGTTTAATGTTCATATAACTGCGTTCTATTCCTCTTTGGCAACTTCTTATTTTATTTAAGAGAGGTTTTCTGAGTATAAAGTTGTAGTAAAAACTAATTACATATAAATATAAAGTATAAATCAAAAGTCAAATAATTTTATTCAAAATAACAAGGTACATGCTTGGCCGTGAATTTTTTTTTTAATTTAGTTTAGTTTACCTTCTAGTTTCTAGTTTATTTAACAAAAGCCAGTCAAGGGTCAGTTTGTAAATACAGAATGAAGAATGGTACGCTCTCCTCTAACAAAATCATTATCAGTTTACATTAACACGAGGATTGTCTTTAGGAGTCACTCTTCCCGTTGTTGAAAACTGTATGAAAATTGGTCCAGGTTCGAGTTTATCGCAAACATACAGACAGATAGACGAAAGGTGATTGTGTTGATGTTTTTAATATGTGTAACGATAAAAGGTGTAATTAGCGCGAGTAATAAAGCAATAGCAAATCTCAAATGACTCATGTAAAAATAAAAACTTATTGTATTTAACTTTTGAATTAATCAGATATTTTTAATAATATTTAGTAAATTTTGCAGCGCCAGTAAAAGCAATAGCTAGTCATATAGTAAAAGGGCTGGTCATTTTCTATAATTGGTCTCTTGAGTAATCCACATGTGCACTGTAGGTCAAACATCAACTATAAAATACGTTGAAACGGATTAAATGCATTAAAAATAATACCTGGCATTAGAAGAAAAGAAAATATGTAATAAAGCGTTATTACAGCGCAGTAGAGAAGTGTGTTGAACGTTTCTGTTCACAGAAAAAGATTAAAACAAATCATACTATGACAAGCAATGTGTAAAAATATTAACAAGCTGTTACCAGCGACTTTGTCCGCCTTATCAAATAAAATATAACCACTAAGTGTGATAATCCATATATACGTTACATATTAGAATATGATCAAGGTACTCTGACCGCCATATAGTAGGTTACATCGAAATCATGTAAATACATCAAGTTAAACATATACAAAATTTTTCTTTATTTCTAACCAATGGTTCTTGAGATTAGCGCTGTCAGCCAAACATATTAGAGAAGAACAGCTCACGCAAAGAACCTTATCGTTCGACCACAAGCCTACAACAATATCTGTATAGACCAACTTCTTTTTAAAATAAAATATATTTATTTGTAATCTGATTACTCTAATACATTCTTGACCTCCATTCCAAGGTGACTGCTAGCGGTAAGGCCGTTATGACTCTCAACGGCTGTTTCCGCAACACTGTCGAAATATAAATGAAAATTGAACTTCTACCTGTAAACGCGACGGTCGGTGAGTTCGATTCCCACTCGTAGAAGATGGATTTTTCTATTACCATTTTCTTCGCTCTGGAAACTAGGCTAAGCGCGGCATTGAGTTCCGCCACTCAACACGCAATGCCTCGAAAAAGGCGGAAAACGGGGACGGAAAAAGCAACGGAGTGTCTTAACACTAGGTTGATATGGATCTGCAGTTCCCTCTGCCTATCCTGCATTATGCGGGATAAAGCGTGAAGCTAAAAAAATTGAACTTAAATACTTTTAAAACTAGTAAAGCAACGTTGAATTTTTTTGACAAATCACACCACATTTTCATATATTTGATGTAATCTTCACGTAAAAATGATAAATAAGATTTTATCTCAGCTTTATCGTATTATAGCGTAGCTTCCAAAATAGCTAATCATATTACATCGCTAAACGATATATATCTAAATAAATATAATTACTTTTCATTTAAGATATTAGCTGGCCACTAAAATAAAACTACCACGCCTTATAACTCAATATGTCTTATATATCGTAGAATGAAGAAAAAGTTAGACATTATAATTTCTGCCAAGACGGTAATGAAAATGAAACATTCGTAAAGGTGATATGAGTAATCGTTATTTATAAACTAGATGGGCGTAAGTTTCAAAGTTATTTTTATTTCTGGACATTATTTCAAAGAAAAATAGCAAAACTATTATAACACCTATATGTACAGTATGGACCGCCGCCAGAGGACCTTTGTAGCGCAGTCTGCCTGTCAACGAGACAGTTTGTGAGTTCGAGTCCCATTTGGAGAAGATGGATTTTTCTATATCCATTTTCTTCGATCTGGACAGTGGGCAAAGCGCGGCGTTCAGTTCCGCCACTCAACACGCAATGCCTCGAAAAAGAGGAAAGCAGGGAACAGAGTATCTTAACAACATGTTCCCATGGTTCATGTGGTTTCCTGGACCCTCTGCGAGTAGGACAAAGCGTAAAGCTGTGTTTGTCAACTTACAGTACTTTTTTGTCCAGACTAGTCCAACTATACGTTACAGTTGAAGGTTTGATTACCAATCAGGGGACTTACTTTCACCGCTTTGGTGGGACAAAGTGTGGTGTTAGATTTTGCTAGTCAACATCTGATGCCTTAAATTTAGCTTTAATCATAGAAACAAATTTGATATTATAGAATGTATATTATATGTATATTTATGTAAACTCCTAGAAATATCTCAAAACATTAAATAAACCCATTTTAGCGTCGTAAAGACGCAATTTACACAATTGAAATCTAGCATTTTGCCAAAAATTTCGACAAAATCAGATGAATTTGGGGAAATAAGACAGAATGGACACATGTGTTTGACATTACAGACGTAAGCTGGCAGACGCACGTATCTCTATACGTCACTTGCTATGATTTAACGTTTGTATACAATATAGCTGCAGTAGAAAACGGATGAGAGCCAAAATAATGTAAACAAAATATTTTGGCTTCCGATGGTCACCCGATGGACGAAAAGAATATTTATTTAAAAATATTATTTCAATTATGTTCCTACCTTGAGAGAACTTTTTTCATTTCTCGAGTTTTGGAGAAAAACGGAGAATGGAAAGCTCTGAAACGAAGCTCTAAAGTTTTTTTCTATATACACTTTAAGAATGTTAAGGTTGACATAAATGCATACTTTATGATTTTTATGATTAAAATTTCAGCTCAGTTCAGTTAATTATTTTTATTGCTACTTAAATTTCCTTACTCGTCCTTGAACTAAAGTTATAATCCTTCTTAGATATAACTCTCAATTGACTTTTTACTAGGGTATTATAGTGTAATTTGACATTATTTCAACTATACTTGTTATCCAAGGATTTATTTCTTTTTTCACTATAAAATATTAAATGCGAATTTTAATATTGTGCCAAAAACGTATATTAATCGATTTAAATAATATTTAGATTATCTTTTTAGTTACATACGTTACTCAGTCACATTCGGCTTGATATTTAACTAAAGGCTGTAATGCACTGAAATATCAGTCCAGTTGACTTCACACTAGAGTACCTGATTAATACCTGGGATGTACAATTACAGTACAATTAATAATTAGTTATTTATACAATACTAGCTACTAATTGCGGCTTTGCCCGCGTGGTCAAGCGGTTATTACAATGCGCACATTCTAAGTACTCTACTTAACTAATAATTATGATTATGATAATTTTGATTAGAGGACAGTGAATTGCATCCACTTTTAGCCTCCCTGAACTAACACACTGCACCTTTCCAAAGTGAGGTGAGAAAAGTGAAATAAACCTCGAATACATCACGTGTACAGTCAGACGCTGTGCCACGATATTATATGTATAATAATTTATAATTCTACTAAAATAAAGTCAACAATACAAAGCTTCATCCAATATTTCATCCAAACCGAACCTCGAGTCACAACACAAGTACACAAGGCATGTAAAGTTTATTAGAGACCTAATTCTAGCTTGACGACAAATTGAGCATCCTGTAGCCATCGGATGTCACATTCATCCGTCATCTCGGACCATACGTAAATGATTGTCCATTTATCAAGAAGCTGATTGTTTGAATTTTAAAAGTTAAAGAAAAAATGTTTATGCTTTCCCTTGCAGGAAACTAGAGGAAGCTTTGTGTTAAGAATTTAGGGTTATGTACCACCACCAGCACCCCCAGTGCTACCGAAGCAGGAAAATATCGTACTCAAGAATCATCGCATATTCAGTCAGACGCTGCGTCAAATCGACCTTAATTTAATCTCAAAAATTGTTGGAGGTTAAATATTATGATTACTTACTTCCTGGATAAAAACAGAATAGGTTGTTTGACGAATCAATAGTGGACGTAAATACGCATCTACTGTTACTCTCACCTCTAGGATATCGGTATAAACTATATTATTCTTTTCACTATAGAATAGCTTTCTTTACTTGGCTATACAAGTTAAATGTATAGATATTTTTAGTCTTTTATCTCATGGTATCCTATATAAATGGAATATAGAATGCAAAAATAAATCGCCAAACTTTGTTTTATTGTTTTTGTAAATTATGAACCTAGTGTTAGGACACTCCGTTCCCTGCTTTCCGCCTTTTTCGAGGCATTGTGTGTTGAGTAGCGCTTTGCCTACTCTTCTTTCTCTAATCCTTCTTCTACGAGTGGGAATCAAACTCACAAGTCGTCTCCTTTACAGGCAGACGCTACGCCTCTGCGCCACTACGGTCCTAGTAAATTAAAGAGAGAAAATATATGTACAATAATATTAATACTGACCTCACGTAGTTAGTAAGATGACAAACGCCGGCGCTACACGCGCGTGTAGAAGCCGTTGTCTCAATTGCCATTATCCATTTACGTTACAACAACAGCCATTCAGAGTTAATTTGATGATTTATGGGGTCAGAGCAGTTGTGGACTATTCCTTGTGGACTATACGACTTATATAGTATGATATAGTGTAATATATCACACTACTACTGGTATTTAAGGAATAGCCTACAGGCATATATAGTCCACAAATATGTATATAGGTAGTGTGAATAATGACGGTTAATCGTTTACTCTTGTTAAACTATTTTAGCGAGCGAACAATAATCTCTTTGTATTTAATAAAATTCTTCTAGTATAGAGAGAAATAAAACATTTTTATTACAAATTATTTCCAACCTAACCTAAGCATAGAGGACCGTCGCCGCGCAGTGGCGTAGTGTTTGCCTGTAAACGCGTCTAATTTGTGGGTTCAATTCCTATTCAGGGAAGATGTACGTTTACGCCACTCAACGCGCAATGTCTCGAAAATGCAAAAAGGTTGCCATGGTTCCCACAGTTCCCTCTACCTACCCTGCTATGGGCAAGATAAAGCGTGAAGCTATAAAAAAATAAAAAGAAATAACCCAAAAATAACAATTAAAAAGCCTTATTCTATTACTCTCAGTAGAGTATACATTACCCATTAAACTTGACCCGCCTCTACACTTCCTCAAAGACGTTTCTCTTTTATAAATAAAAATACACATAAAGAGACGACGAAGAATCAAGCTTAAAGTTGAGCTTAAAACGAACCCTATTACGAGTGATTTAGGCAAAAGGCTGACAAATATATTGCGTTTGAATTTAAATCTTAATATAAGAGAAACAAGATCTAAAATTATGAAGAGCTTATTTGAAATGTACTTGGAACATTGCCAGTTTCTTGGTGGATGACGGAACAGTTATGTAGGCTGTTTGAGGGTAGTTTTAGACGTTTCCAGCCAATTTTTGCATACTTTGCAATAACTAGCTTTTAAACGGGCAAAATATATATGTAGAACTGTTTTCTGTATTAACTTTATTCTGCTATATAAAATTTATTCTTTTTCTTTTTTATTTATGGCGTTTCGAACGCCACTTCGCCAATTCACGTTGAATGGAGAACACACTAAGGAGAATGTATGGTTATAATAAATGTAATATAAAACAATCCATAATTGAAGTTATATCAAATTCGATATTGATAAAAAATATGTTTAAAAAACACTTGCAATAAAAATTAGTAACATTTAGCCCCAATTCAGTACAGTATATTTTAAATATCTATTCTAAATGTCTTGTCTTAGAAAAGAGTCATAAAGTACTCCAAGAAACCTTTGTACCAAATTCAATTTAAACTTATTTTACAGTTCACGTGAGTGAAGTCAAGTCGTAAGAAGAATGTAAATGAATATTAAATATTATGTAGGATAATTTTGATATAGAAAGTAAATTAATGGAACTGAGTGTTATTTTTTTTACAAAATTCACAAAATGTTTAAGAAAAAAAATGTAAAACAGAGTGTTGTGTCACTAACTACCACAGAATAAGCATGTGTTGGACACTGAAATGTTTTATGCACTTAATACTATATAATAGTTCGTACTGATTACTATAATAATTAGTTTTAAGAATTTATATTAACCTTTACTTTATGTAAAAATTTTCTTAAATTATATATTTT
The DNA here is from genome assembly GCA_037178615.1 of Dione vanillae. Lineage (NCBI taxonomy): Eukaryota > Metazoa > Arthropoda > Insecta > Lepidoptera > Nymphalidae > Dione > Dione vanillae. Next base: position 527,610 of record JAZFAU010000091.1, on the reverse strand, counting down.
ATTTCTTTATACATTTATTTACTATAATTTTATCTAGGATTTACTAACATTAGAACTCGAAGACTATATTGAAATTTTTAATATTGACTTCTTTGTCATTATAAGATATCACGCAGCATTAGTCTCTTGAAATTGAACGCTTTCAAAATTTTATATAGAAGTACAAAAGTAGAAAAAGCTTAAAAAATCTAAGCACCTTGATAATAATAACCATTAATTATAATTCTTTTAATTAAATCGCTTTTAATAAATATATAGATATTACAAGTCAATTTACATCACCAAGCGTCAGACACTATATCGTCACGTGTGATGGACGACGCGATGGCTAAACACGGACTCAACTAATCATACTTAATATAAAACATATTATACCACTTGTAAGAGTTTCATTATATCACACATTAACATATATATTTATGCATGTACATATATATTATATTACAGTAATTTTATATAATATTTTTTATTTTATTATGAGAGGCCTACCACTAGCAAGCAGCAGGTAAAAAGGAGGTAAAAGAATTTTTTTTAAACTTTAAATCTATTTATATTGTCGACATTGTTATTTGATAGGATGCTAAGAATAAATCCTAAGAAGCTAAGAATGTATTTTTTCATAAAAGGCTGTATTACAGGTCCAAACATCTTAGCTGAAAATGATTATACCATAATTGTGAATGTTACAAAAACTAATATTTAGCAAGAAAAAAGGTTATTACTCGTTTCATTTACGCACAACACACACTTAAAACTATATTTCATCGCTAAATTATTTAACATAATTCCACTATATATGAAAATAATATTTTAAACTATAACAAAATATACTAGATTCATCCATTAAAAAATAAAAGGGTTTGTGGGTTCGATTCCCCAATCTCACAACATAAATTCTAACTATTTAAACAAAATTAGATGTAACGACATATTAAGGTATCATAAACTGATCTGAGAATTACTAGTACATACATATCTTTATATGTACATAAAGTTATACAACATATATAAAACACGCTTCACACTCACACAAAAGTTATATAAAATCAAGAATATAAAATTCCCACGTGCAAATGCACGTGACGGTGCTCGAGTGTAACTAGAGTCGATTATTGTATACAATTTGCAGCTAGCTCAGTGACATTATTCATATGTGAAAGGTTATATGGCAGACAGATAAACATTGAAACGTTACAAAAACATTAAATTAAGGAAAATTCGTTTATTAATATGTAACGTATTTTATGGCGGAGTGAGTAGTAGTTAGACGACGTATTAGCAGGTTCAAATTTGTTATGCCGAAAACGAATAAAAGCCTAACTTGTTAGCAAAGTATATTAGAGTCGATGATCATATCAACGACAAAGACGCATGGAGTTAATCAGTTCCGCGTTCCGCTCAGATTAGGCAATATTTATAATATTTATGACGTATGTAAAATTTTAATTTTATTTCAAAGATGTCATGAGGAGGAGTTTCTTTCGCTGTTTCTTTTCCTCCATGACAAAATACCTTTCAGAAATGACGGTAGATAAAAATTGACGTACATAAGTTCATCTGTGATACCTACATGAATATATGATTTTTGATCTTGATTTTGATTATGGAGAACAATATCAGTTTGTAACGTAGTAATTTAGATGAAAGTGGGAAACTAGACTGGACTTTACATTATCTGTGCCCAAAGTTTTATATACAATATTAAGCATACAATTGAAAAATACATGTCTCTGATCTGCGATGTATTGGACAGAAGTTATTTAAGGTTAATAGGTTAAAAGGAATCCAAAAGAATTGTAAGGTACCTACAACCATTGCCTACACCAAAATGGCAACAATACAATAAACTAATAAATTTTAGATTTAATACAAAAATCATTATTCCTTCAATCAAAAAAAACAAAATAACAAAATAAAATATTTATTTAAATAAATATACATGAAAAAAATATAGAAAATATTAAAAATAAAATTATAACAAAGTAGGTAAATTCAAAGGCTAATGCTAGTAGCACAAAACTCATTAACTGATAACTGTTATCAGAAATACATTGACACTTTATCGTGGTGTTGAAATAAGTCACTAAAATTGTGAGTATTCTAAGAATATATTAGTAAATCATCCTGGGTCATTTATATAATGATTTAAAAATCTCTTATTAGCAAATATTTTCATATTTAGTGTTTCGTTTAGTGTCTCGCGTTGGCCGTTGTGGCGCAGTTCTTGCCTTTTACATGAGATGGTTTTGAGTTCAAAATAGAGTTAATTGTTTTTTTTATTATTTAAATTATACGCACTTTATTTTTCTAGTATATAGTTGTAAAAAAAAAAAGTAAATTTACAATTTGATATATGAAAATCTTACTAAAATTGTCTAAACGTCTTGTTCTACACAGCGGTTGAGACAAAAAAGTCTTTATCGTGAATATTAAAAATCACACTTTCAAACATCACTAAATAATCTATTTATGACCTTACAATTTATATTGAACAAACTGTAAATATTTAAAGAGCGTGGCTACGATAAGACTATAATGAGTAAAGTCTATTGAACTAAACAATTTCGTACGAAGAATTAACACAAATTACTTACTATGTAACGGAAGTTCGTACATCCTATGATGTAGGTTCATATCCCATTTAGGGGAATGTCTTATTAAATACATATAATATATACTTGTTTTCTCATAAAATTCGCGGAGTTTAGCTCTGCAACTATATACTTGGAAAGTAAAACGAAAAAATTCGGACGAGAGCAGAAAATATAAATTATGAATAACACAGAATATCTTCAAAAACAACATAATTGCACATAATAAACAAAAACACAAACCTTTCCTTGTAACATCTTGGCACTATTCGACGCCAGCATGCCAAATCTATATACAATTGTAAAATCCCACCGCATTCTCAATATTAATAATAATTATCCATTTAAAACCACTTGTCTATAACCACTTCACTTTGCACTTTCACAAAAAATCATTTAAAAAGAAGTTAGTTACAAATTTAAAACCACTTTAGAGAGATAAAATCACTTTAGCAAGTGACAAGAAGGCGATCGTAGCTCTACTGAATTGACCTGGCCGCGCGCATTCCGTCTCATTATTTAATAGTCAGATAAAAGATTATCTATAGAGTCGTCCTCGGTCAATACGACACCAAATTACGTATTTATCATTGAATGGCGAACGATTGTGGCAAATACATACATACATATATACATACAAGTCAATGTATTAATATACAACTTTTTAAACAAGACGCGTCGGAGAAAACGAATAGTGATTTAAATTCGAGATATTTGAAATTTACTTAACCTATTGATAAGACGTTAGAAATAGAAAGACTTTTTTTTCTTTCTTTCATTATTTGGAGAAACTACCAAGTGAAGAAACAGGTAATAAAAAAACTTCAAAATCTTTTTATATGTGATTATAAAAATATGAATATATACACAATTACCGATCATTTATTACCATTAAAGTTCATAAATAAATCGTTTTGTCGTTAACTGTTAAATATCTCCGTGTCTTATGTAGTCTAACCTTACGAAGTAATTTAAAAAAAACCTATAGTTGCTTATCAAAGGAAAAAAAATACATATATATTCCAGAAGCTACTACTATATTGGTAGAGTAATAATAATAGAATATAATCGTCATATATTTATATAATAATCTTTAAATAACGATACGTACGTTCTGAGGTCTGTAACCGGCACACATTCTGTAGATAAATGTCTCTAGCTAAGATAACAGCTAATTAAAGTGATTTTAAATAATTAATTAATTGTATTATTTAAACGATACGTTACGTTGACAATATTTAGAAAAGTCTTGGGTTCGATTCCATATTTCATGGAAATCCAAGACGAAGAAATTGGATGAAAAGCCGATTATACTTTGGTTAAAAATAAATATTTAATTAAAAATCTGATCGATATATTTTTACGTGAATTAATATATTTTCACATTACATTACGCCAATAGTGTAGTATTAAATTTGGAACATTTATAGTTTATGTTTAGAAGAATTGCGAGCCGCTAATATTTTTTAATAATAATATTCATAAAGTCCATTAAATCAAGAAATAGAACATTATACACTGCCATATTTTTGACAATTTCCACTTCTGTATGACGCGGGATAACTACACGTCGCCATAGACGTATATTATTATGCACGTTAAATTGAAATTTTAACGTAAAATTCGTAAAAATAAGTAAAACAGCTGATATTAAAATAATAATAGAATGAGACAGAAAATGATATATAAGTTGATATCGGTACTAATGTACCGAATTAAAATTAAATTAATTGACGTCTTTGAGAGCGGCGATATGATAAGCGACAACATCAACTGATTAGGTTATACTAGCACGCCTGTAAATAAAGAACTAAGCTGATTTTTTTAAACGCGTTTATCAGTGACTCAACTGTTAGTATATGCCCTTTACATACATATAAATATACATATATGCATAAAATTTGGTCACTTTATTAGCCCGTGGTCACAGGTAGACTATTCCGGCTTTAAAAAAAATCTTTCAAAATCTATAACTTGTATTAATCTTTTAAAAGTTTAATCTTGCTTTACATACTATTTATTATATTTATAATTAAAATATACAATAATACATTTTTTAGTCTTGAGCGACTAAGCGACGACTTCCACTCCAACGGTAACGAAAAAAATAAGATTTTACCTTGAATATAGTCTACGTAAATTAAATTTAATAACTTTCCACTATACTTCTTCAGGCATATATCATAAACTTTACTAGCCCGAAGCTCCGTAAAGCCGTAGACAAATATTTATGCAACATATTTTGCCTCAAAGTTACTTCAACTTCGACAAAGTTTACCATAAAACAGTAAGTGTTAGGAAAGCACTATAGAACTTTCTTGTATATATTAATTACCTTTACAATACTTGAGTGTACAATTTATTCTAGTAAGCGAATAATTATCTTACATATAAGTCTCTTTTGTTTAGAGATATATATATCGAAACAAAACTCACGATTATGAAAAAAAAAACATTGCTTATTTCTTCTTTTTTGTTATAGCTTCACGTTTTATCCCGCACATAGCAGGGTAGGCAGAGACAACTGCTGCAACCGTGGAAACCTAGTGCTCCGTTCACTGCACTCTGTTCCCCGCTTTCCGCCTTTTTCGAGGCATTAAATGTTGAGTTGCGGAATTTAACGTCGCGTTTTCCCTCACTAGACAAAAACTGGCAACTGTCAGAGCGAAAAAAATGGAAATGACAAAATCCATACTTCGAGTGGGAATGGAACAAAATTTTCTCTTAATTCTCTCTACAGTAATCGATGAATCTAGATGCTATTTATCCGCTTTCATAATCTCTACATTCATACGTTTTTTACACAAAATTGTAATTTTTTACTAACGCCAGTGTATCCACCACTTGACGTAGGTACCTACCTACTCACGGTCTGTTGAACAGCAAAGGTAGATTGTAACCTTTTGTCATTATTTATGAGTAGAGTATCCTTTTGTAATATCGTCATATCGGTATTGTTATTTAAAACTATGTAACGTACAATGACGGGTTTAAACAATTACGATTTTAATTATCTACTTTTAAAAGGCTAAAGTAGCTATTATTAAAAGAAGGCAGTAAAATATTTTAAACTATTAGACCGTCAACACGCAATGTTTCTAATACTATTAACAAAAGAATATATTTATAGATGTTCGTCATGCGGAAACTCGAATATCCGTCACTCGGTTATACGGATTCACGATTATAGAGATCAATTGAATTAAATGAACATACAAGTCGTATTTGTGAAAAAGCGGCCTAATTTCTAAAAAATATTCGTTTTCGTAAATATGTATGTACTAAGTGGTTGTTTAATAAACGTATTTAATAAACCTGATTATTCAATTTTATTTAAATGTATCCTCTTTCGGTTATTCGGCTACAATAATAGCGGCTTTGGTAGAATCATTTAAAATTTGGTTAAGTAGTGGGAGGAAAAAAAAACATTTAAAATATTAAATATATGAATTGGTTAATAATATTTAATTACATACAATTTTCCTTCCAATCTACACTAAACGTAACAAGCAATCCGTAACAGTCTGTGTAAACGGAACGGGCTTATTTGATAACGAACGGCTGTAGATACGTGATAGGAACTATAATTTGCACTTTGCCGTATAACGGTACGTGATTCCAATAGATGGGTAGATTTTTTAAGGATAATTTCACCTATGCAACAATAGCAAAGCAGAGTGACTTCTTCTTTTAAAGTTTATACAAGGAAAGCGGGGACGAAAGAAGCAGGGACTAAAGCAACGGAGTGTCTTAACACTAGGTTCGTATGGTTCCTGCAGTTCCCTCTGCCTACCCTGCCATATATCCTCCATATATATCTTTATATATGGAATCTGCTGGAAATGCATAAAAAATAAATTTATATATATACAAATAACAATATCTCATCAATAGGAATCTTACGTAATATCCGAAAATAAAAATTATATGAAAATCGCTCCACCAAATGTCGTATTTTTTTCAATTTTTCAGTAAGTAACGTTAAAAATTAAATAAATCCCAATCAACCCAGGAAAACGAAAGGTTGTATTTATAATTCCATATTTAAAATTAATATGAAGCTTTGGTAATACTGATTTACAAACGGTTTTGCAGAACAAGAAATCTGAAAAAAGAGGCAAAGCGAAACAAAAATTACATTTTTTTATATAAAAAGCAAATCAAAAGCGATGCTGATATTCTTTATACAACCTGTCTGTGAGAAACGCGGAGTTTTGCGCATTGCGTATAAAATAAACAAAGAGGGAAGTAAAATGCTTTATATTAAAATATTTTCAATTAAAAATACTAAATTGAATCTTGCCGCAAATCAAGCATTATAATTTAAAGTCATTACAAGGTGACCGTTTAAAAGTAATTCTGACCCAACGAAAGCTATAAGACTTCATTGAGTAAGCTCCGGATATAAAGCTCATCCGGGTAAGGTCAAGGACAAGGGAAAGTCCCTTGGAGTGAGTATTTTTCATTTCACCCTCATTTGCTCGGCTAAAACGTTTCGTTGCCGTTAAACCGGTTGCTGAGCGATAAAGATGATTTAATTTGGCCTTGAGTTTAGATTTGCAAGAATAGAGAATTAAGCTAATATTTTTAAAAATATATGTCTTCGTAAAATAAAGAACATGTTTTAAAGTATGTCAATAATACATTGTATATAAAAAAAGATATATGCATATATATATTTCAAGGCTTGTCATAGAATAAATTGTGTTGGTAAAAATTATTATTCGACATCGACTTGTATAACAATAGATGACGGTGGTGTAACGAAATAAAATAAAGCTAGCTTCTTCAGCGTATAGACTTTACAATACTTTAATGAATTACTATAATTTACAATAAGCATTAGGTAGATTAATATATTCTGTGCCGAAGCAAATGAAAGATGTTATAAATTTAGCATGTTTAACATTTATTTTAAATCGATGTATACATAAGTGTATAATATATAACTATATATATCACATGCTTTTTACGTGACATTCCTCCAGTATCTTCGATACTGTGTTTTCGAAAGTCAACCGAGGTCTCCGCTTACCTCTCTTACCACTCATTTTTTCATCACTCAATCGGTCAGCTAAGCTGACTCCGCATAATTTTCGAAGAGATCGTATCTCCAAAGCATTCTTCATTCTTTCATTCTTCTTCTGCAATACCCACGTAGTTTTGTACGTTGTTTTGTCATATTGAGTGTAGTGGCAAGGCACTGCCTCTAACTGTAAACGAAACGGTTGTTGGTTCGGTTATGATAAAGGGAGAATGAATTATTTGATTTTCTTGTTCTGGTAAGAACATTAAGGGCGACGTTGAGTCCCTCTCAATATTTAAAAAAACGGAGAACCAAGTGTCTAAACACTAGGTTTCATCTGCCTACCCTGCTATAGGTTGGATATTTATTTAAAATATCTTTATATTTCGTTTTATATCGCCTATCCTAATTATTATGTTTCAAATAAATAAAACACACTTTTCATCAAATACTAAGCGCGAATTCAATTTAAATTAATATAGTCACAGTAGTGGAAGGCAAAACTGAAAGTTAAAGCTAGTTTATATGTAAAACTGAAACAAGATTACACTGCACTATTTAGTACAGAACTTTCACCATAAGTCATATGAGGGCTTTGTAAGTTGTAGCGGAGCTTTGTAGGTTAACTTTACAATTGTTTTCTTGCCAAATTCTACGAAGGTTTCCATTATTAGTTAACAGAATATATTTAATGACTTCGACGTCTGATAATACTTCAAATAGAAGGTTAAAAATTGTACTCAAGATATAATATGTAATATTTTACTCAAGTTATAATATATATCGAAGTGCACTTAAAATTGTAAATGTTGTAACTACAAGGTAATATATTAATTATTTACTGTATAATAAACCTCTTGTCTTGTCCATATAGGGTGAAAACTATAAAGCGGAACAATTCAAAAAAATTGACATTTTTCTTTCTCATAACTTTCTTTATGTCCAAATTTGAGATATTTCATGAGAAGCGACTTAATCGCCGTCATAATTCGCTTTACCAGAAAATATAATATATTATTAACTTCCATAACAATTAAGAATCACACCGGCATGTGGCGTGGCAGAGATATAATAACAAAATGTAAACTTACGTACTAATTTTAAGGACCGTCGTGGCGCAGAGGCGCAACGTCTGCCTGTAAAGCGACGGTTTTTGGGTTCGATCCCCAGTCGGAGAAGATAGATTTCTATTTCCATTTTCTTCGCTCTGGCAAATTAGGCAAAGCGCGGCGTTACGTTCCGCCACTCAACACGCAATGGCGGAAAGCCTCGAAAAAGGCGGAAAGCGGGGACGGAGAAAGCAGGGACTAAGCAACAGAGTATCTTAACACTAGGTTCCCACGGTCCCTGCAGTTTCCTCTGACTACCCTGCCATGTGCGGGATAAAGCGTGAAGCTAAGAAAAAAAAGTACTAACTTCATATTTCTTAAATAAAGTGTGAATATCTCTTTATTGTGAAATATAAAGCAATAATCATTTGAAAAACAAAATGAAATATATACGTACGTACAAAATATTAAAAAAAACTTTCATGACATCCCTCTACCACTATCTCAAACATGCAAGCCGCAGTATTAAAATTATTTCAGTTTTGTGTTTAATAAATCGCTAGCTGTAGTTTTAAGTTTTTCAATATTTTTTTAATTTTTTATTTTGTCACTATTATATAGGCAGATAAGACAGTGTTGAAACACTCCTTGTTGTTTTTTATTTTAAACTAAAACAAAAGAATTGAGAATAGTTAATTCCTATGATTGAGAACAGAACCTACGACCATAACATTTATAGATAATTTCTTAATAAAGATTCAGATCATTTCTTCATTTAAAAATCAAAATAATCTTTATTTAAATTCATTTTAATTTTCGTCAAGTTACAAAAAAAATGATATTATAATCAACCTAACGGTAAGCTGCTGCTAGTTCGGATATAACCAGAAATGCCTAACACTTCACTTTTTTTTGATTTAGCAGAAAGAGAACAGAGTGACTGACTTATTCATATAATTTAAATTCTCTTCAATTTCTCTGCAATTTGCAATGTAAGGACAGTCAAAGGGTCAAACACCATTTTCCTCAGTATCTTTAGATATTCAAGTAACTTTCTTAGAATTCAAGTTAATACATAGATGTACCTACCTATTAACACTAGTTGTTAAGTAACATAAAGAGCTTTTTGCCAAAAACATTAAGAGCTTTTTGCGAAGTATGAAAGTATATAAATGATTTATGATGTTGATGACAATTAAAATTAATATATAAGCTCAAAACCCAGCGTTGAACTCCGCCATATAAAACGACACGACTCCAGACTTCTTACTCAGTGGAATAAGTTGTCAAGTTATTACGAATAAACAAATTTAACACAATAATTTCTTCTTTTAGAAAAGATTAAAAAAGCTTTAAATATTAAGCAACAAGTCTTACCAAAGCTTTTGACATAATATCACATTACGTAAATATTTTTACACTGTAAAACAATAGCACTCAAGTAAAGCTTCTTAGAAAGTTTGTAAATGTGAGACATTTAATTTTTCATATAAGACGTAAGGCTGACTCATATTTATATTTTTGTTACAATATAACGAGCCTTATGCTTGTTTTGGTCAAAAATTAAGTGCTTACGACTTTTTTATATAGAACTCCAATTATACTTTGATGTATAAAATTTACGCTTTTAAATTACCTTTAGAAATATTCCGAGATATTCAAATAGAATCTTAGTGCTTAATGAAACAAAAAAAGATAATAGTACAAACATGGTGTCACAAAACATATAACACATATAAAAAATATGGAAAATGAATGTGAAGTGACTTTTTACCATTTGAAGGAGACCAGGTGAAAGAAGAATAAAGGTATTTTTAAAAGTAGGTTAATTTTTCCCAAGAAGAGTAAAACTTTTACACGTACATAAATATGCAACTATATATGTACATATATGGTTGATTGGTATATTTTATTATGTAACTAACGCGTAAGAACATCAAGTAGCAAGTGCGGTGGGAAGGTAGCGGTTTCTGGTATGGCAGTGTATTATATTACATGTGGTTACTTATAATCTTTGAAATTTACTTGGTATTATGTACTTTTTTTCTTTATTCTAATAAACTTCAAAGTACTCGCGGACCGTGGATTACGTTTCAATTTATTTAATGTTTTGCTGAGGACATAACACAGAATACAACTTATAAAATTGACAAACTTAAATTTGCGGGGCCTTTTATACTATTGTATTAATTCACTAACATTGTATGAAATAGACTAGACATTATTTTGTATTAATTTCTTCTAGTTTTAAACTTAAATATTACCAATATACAATAAGTTCTAAATTTTTGGCAAATATTACAAGTTTAGGATACTTTTCTGAAACTCTTCAACTCTGTAGGTTCTTTTTTTTTAGCTTCACGCTTTATCCCACACATGGCAGGGTAGGCAGAGGGAACTGCAGGAACTATTGGAACCTAGTGTTAAGACACTCCGTTGCTTAGTCCCTGCTTTCTTCGTCCCCGCTTTCCGCCTTTTTTCGAGGCATTACGTGTTGAGTGGCAGAACTCAACGCCGCGCTTTGCCTAGGTGCCAGAGCGAAGAAAATGAAAATAGAAAAATCCATCTTCCCCGACTGGGAATCGAACCCAGAAATCGTCGCGTTACAGGCAGACACTACGCCTCTGCGCCACGACGGCCCTGACTATCATGAAAAATGCAGAGAAATTAGTATAAATTCTTAAACATTTAGGTTGCATTGAATTAAAAGTTTTACTTTTTTCTTCTTTAAGAGACCACCAACCTGGATATTTTATATTAATTTCAGAACAAAGTGTTGTTTCTAATTAGGGCTCCTCTTTTTGAGGTAAGAAGCCCTAAAAAACAAGTCAATCTTGTAATACCCCTATTTCAAAAAAAAAGTAAAAGGTTGCTTTACTTGATCTGTATACGATGGTCTTACGATGGTTGATATAATAGATGTATAGCATTTAAAAACGATGTATATGATGATCTAATTCACATGAATGAAAAATTCTACAAAACAATATTATATTTATTTTATAAATGATATTTACAATGACTAAGAATTATACATTATTAACTTCTTATTAAAAATGAGTAGAACTTTCAGTAATAAAATAACAATTAAACTTACAGTAATTTTCTAGACAGTTCAATGTACTAGCTAGGTGTAGCTTCACAAAAGCACTTAACCAAAGACCGTACTTGGTTAGAGAAAAGCTCGTTAACTGGCTCGTTCTGTGGATTGCGTATTGCATACAAATTGGTTTTTATATTCATAATCAGAGCTTTCGTTTGTTGTATAAAAATTGTGTTAATTATTTGGCTTAGTATGACATACAAAAATACTTAAATGAGAGTTATTTTTTCACTTAAAGCAGAAACTTACTGACACCGTACTCTTTCCGCTTTTGATGACAGCCAGATATGAAATGGAAACAATTTATTTCTCTTACACGTGATAAAATATTAAGTGGAAATTATATAAAATAGATACTAGTCGTCTTTATATTTCCCATAATAAGTCGTCTTTATATTTATGTGTTTCATAGGCCTATTTCGCATATATTTCAAAAAATCTCATAGCCCTTATGAAAAATTTCGTAATATTAATTTTACAAACTCTGTATCGTATTCATGTTGGATGTCTGAATGATATCCCTCGCTGGATTTACGCCCGCATGATACGTGCATGTATAGGTGTCGTTTTGATAAGCCAATCACAATGTTACGGGGAATTACGAAGCAATGTCAAACATTAAAATTTACGAGTTAAAGCGTAGAAATATTGAAATGTTTAACTTCAAGTTAAATAAAATGTTTGCAGATCCCATAATTAAACCACAGCACCTCTTAAAAACATAAATATAGTAAATATATATATTTTTTTTTGACGAAAAATGTGTATAAAATTACTTGTGTATTTTTTTATGCATAGAATTCTTGAAGACTTCATGAAATTTAATTTTATTTTTTATGTAATGTGCAACATGAAAATAAAAACTATTTTTCAAAAACTTTTATAAATATTGAGTTTTATTACTTTTTCTCTACTTTTTTATAGTGGTCTCTAACTTTTGACCGGCAGTGTATATAATTACAATATATTTAAGTATATTTTAACATAATTTAACTTAAAAAAATCTTAAAATATTTCCATCCATTCAACAGAAGCATCAAACGAACATTAGCTTATGACTGGCCGAAATTAGTTTTCCGCGACAGTGGACCATATTGTAGATCTAAAATAACTCGACCTTAATAGTCGGTCGGGAACTTCAGCTTTCTTATTTAAATTTATGACGATCTTGTAATGCGAATATTATGTTATAGAATCAAGGCCGAAAGCCCTATTATTATGACAATTTATTATATGAATAATGAGTAAAATATATATTTTTGATATATCAATAAGTATATAAAGTTTTTCTTTAGCTTCACGCTTTATCCCGCATATGGCAGGGTAGGCAGAAGGTACTGCAGGAACCGTGGAACCTAGTGTTAAGACACTCCTTGCTTTTTCCCTCTCCGCTTTCCACCTTTTTCGAGGCATTGCGTGTTAAGTGGCAGAACTCAACGCCACGTTTTGCCTAGTTGCCAGAGTGAGGAAATTGGAAACAGAAAAATCCATCTTCTCCGAATGGGAATCGAACCCAGAAACCGTCGCGTTACACGCAAGCGTTGAACCTCTGCGCCACGACGGTCCTCAAATACAAAGTAATGTTCTTTTTGGCTTAAAATATTCATAACTGAATTAAAATTAATTAATTTGCTTATAGTTATCCCAAAAAATCTTTTCTTTTACATAGAATTCGATATTATCAATTAATTTGGTTATTGACGTTAAAATCTTAGGGAAGATGGATTTTTCATTTCCCTTTTCTTTACAGTGGCAACTGAGGAAAACGCAGCGTTGTGTTCCGCAAATCAACACGCAATGCCCTCAAAAAAAGTAAAAAGCGGAGAACGGAGTGTCTTAACACTAGGTTTCACGTTTCCTGCGGTTCCCTTTGCCTACTGCGCATGTGTAGGATAAAGCGTTCATTTATTATATTATAGAAATTGATTAATTTAAGAGTTTTAACAGCCATATTTACTATTTTTAATTAAAAACAATATTCGATATAAAGTGATAGCATTGAACCCTTTTCAATCTCGCCAGGTGTCCAGAAGTGGGTCGTCTGTAGTCTCAGTATTTAGGTCACTGCTATTTCAGTTATGGATACTCTAAACTAGTTCTAATAGAAAAAAAATTAATATTTATATAAGTTTAATCTATAGTTATTATCAGTTTTCTACTAAAATAAATTTTCATAAATAAAAGGTAAACTTTCATTTACACAGTTTTTGATTCTTTTAACTAACAAAAATTCTACTAACTACGTCCATAGTAGCTCGATATGGAATAACATTTTAGTAAAGACAAAGCGCACCGTTGAGTTTCGTAATATCATTCGCATATGATCACGCAATATCGCGCTCTATCCCGTAAATAGGTACCTCTGCCTACCCTGATATTTATAATAAAACAACAAATAAAACAACAAATACATATAATACAATATAAACGTATTTCCATGCTAATACATCGTAGTCGTTTGAATAATGACAATGATTAAGACCCGCCGTCCTATAAAATTTAATTTGTTGACTCGACTTCGTTGGTATATTTACGCTCTAGATTACTGAATGAACAAAATTCGTGAACTAATTCTTTCAGAGATCTCGATGGCGCAGTGGTACGTACCTGACTGTTGCTTAGGTTTGGTTTTTAAATAATTAAAAACCTAACCTACACCTAAGCAACAATCAATCACATTCTACAAATTTTTTTACGAGCTATTTTAAAAGTGTTCGGTATTTCAATACTATTCTACTATACTAGAACAATCATATTATATACCATATACATATATAATACATACTGTGTAAATATATATGTTGTGATTTGTTATTTTATCACTTAATTGTACTGTAATTTATCGATATTTTATTATTATTTGTATAAAGAAATAAGATATTGTCTTGAATGTCACTGTTATTTGTCTATGAATTAATTTTAACATTTGTAATATCCGATGTTATAATCATTTATTAATTGTTATAATTGATTATATATTTTATTATGGAATTGTATTTCAAAATTAAATTATAATAGTTTAGTTGGCAACATTAAATTGTATCGGAAGTGGTCAAACGTGTGGGGGTATAAATGAACTAGTATAAATATTTGATTGACCATTCTTGGGAGGAACATTCTGAAGAGAACATTAAGCAGTCATGCTGTACCTTTTGATATCTGAATTGTACTCGGTATTAATAAATGTAATTGAAGTAGGAACCTGGTTTGATTCATTACATATATTATGTAAAAAAATATATGAAATGTTCAACAAACAAAGTAATAAACATGTTTATTAGAAGTTATAAATAGCTGATCACAAGATACCTCCGGCGTCCTTAAAGAACGTTCTCCAATCGACCTTTCATGACAATTGGCCCTAATTACTAACTACATTCAAAGGCAAAGTTTGCGTTTACAAAATCAACAACATATTTGCTTAGCGTTTCATTTTCTTTTTTATTTAAGGATTTTATGAAATAAGAACCTATATAAGGTAGTGGGGACGGAGAAAGCAGGGACTAAGCAACGGAGTGTCTTAACACTAGGTTCCCACGGTCCCTGCAGTTCCCTCTGCCTACCCTGCCATATGCGGGATAAAGCGTGAAGCTAAAAAAAATAAAGTTAGCTACATTGGCAAGCAAACTGTATCCGATATCACTTTAAGAAATAAGGCACTAGCTTTGTTAACCTTATTTTTATTGTTTTTATTGTAATCATAAGTCAGAGTATATAATGTATATGTGTATATATTTTATTCTTTTATGATGAAAAAATGTACTGAGATAAATTTTAACGAGATAAGTAATAAGTAATAATACGGATATCAAAATATTTATTTAAACAATTTAGCTTTACATTTTATCCCGATTAAATAGAGTACTTAGAGCGAATCATGTGTTGAAAGGTAAAACACTCCGTTCTGCCTTTTCTTTCCCAGTTTAAGCTATTGATTGTTGGTTAGCGTAACTCAACGCCGCTTACATAATAAATTATATACGTACTAAAAATAATTTTATAGGCGTTTTAAATTTTTTTTAATATAAAAAATGCTCTAAAAGACATGTAGGTATGTGGGTAGAGTGAAGTAGAAAAAAAAATCCATTTATTAGGAAGAGTCTACACTTGACCTAATTTTTAAAGAGCTCAGATTTTTCCGCGCGACATAATGACGCTTGTTAGTTACGAATTAATTATCATAAATTTAACTCACAGTGAATGTATACGACATCTTGTCATTTTCTTTGATGCTTCTAACACGTCTTTTATAACTATTACTTTGCGTAAAAAGTCAATACCCCGGCATCGTATTACAAAAATCAATATACATATATACATACATATATAAATTATTACTAATAATCAAATGATTGAAGGATATAAAATACACACTTTTAAACGAAACATCGTTTATAAATATTTATTATTTTTGTTCCATATTAAAAAAAATGCATCAAAAACAATCTTGAATATCTATTCATAGCTGGATGAGTACTCGTAACACATCCGGGAAAAGATTTAAAAAGATTTAAAACTAGCGAACTGGCACTACTTATAATATAAATATACATAGCATTTTTCAACAAAACATCAATATTTAATATCCAGATGTCAAATGTAAAAACAAAAGTAAAAATTGAGGACCGTTGTGGCGCAGAGGTGTAAGCGTCTGCCTGTAAACGTGACGGTTTCTGGGTTCGATTCCCACTCGAGGAAAATGGATTTTTCTATTTCCATTTTCTTCGCTCTGGTAACTAGCCAAAGCGCGGCGTTGAGTTCCGCCACTCAACACGCAATGCCTCGAAAAAAGCGGAAAGTGGGGACGGAGAAAGCAGGGACTAAGCAACGGAGTGTTTTAACACTAGGTTCCCACGGTCTTTGCAGTTCCCTCTGCTTACCCTGCCATGTGCGGGAAAAAGCGTGAAGCTAAAAAATTTAAACGAAAATGTAGAAGAAATTAACTCTTATTTCTTTGTCCACGCTAGGTACGTTAAGAACTCTAAAAAAAATAGGAATTTCCTGTATGTAAAAATAAAAAAATAAACGTATGTACCAAACCTGTATGTACCAAAAAGTAAATATATGTACAATTCTATAACACTTATATAGAACTTTACACAAGGTCTATAGTATTTACATGGCATTAATAATTCTTCCCAAGCAGTATTCCCAGTCAACCGCAGTGCGGATGCCGCATCGATCCCGTATCCCGGGAGGCCTCGTTGACATTACGCCTACTTTGCCACGCTTTATTGAGTTAGGATAGGTTTTATTTGTACTACAAATTGAGCTTTTCGTATGATACGTTATATAAATTTACACATACTGAATTTATACATATTAAAAGAAGTTCAATATATAAAAATATATGTTGTATTGAAGTTTCCTTCAAAAGCCTCTCTCGCACCACCAGTCTCGTTCTTTGGCCTCAAATTGCCAGTTTTAGAGATATGCTTCCAGGTCATCTTTCCATCTTCGTCGAGGCCAGCCAAGACAACAAGATATATTGAACTTAAACTATATAGTAATGTCATATAATTTTCTAGATAAAACATAGTTTCATTTCCTGTGCCTAAAACTCACGAGCTTATTAGTAACTTAGATATTTACAGAAAGTAAAGTAGAAAACTAAAAAGTCACATATGAAAAAGGTAACGTAACGATGTGTCAACTGTCACCGAACTATGATCGGTCCGCCGCGCGTATCACTTGACACATGTACAATGTTTTAGTAAACAAAATATATTTTCTATAGTTAAAATTTGTGCAATTTATATTATAATTATTAATCATATCAATAAATATTCTACCGAGATAAAGACGTTGTCACGTAAAATTTTCGCCCGTAAAACCCACTTTACAGGCAACCATTTTTTAAGTATTTTTTCTATCTTAAGTGTGGATTAACACTTTAAAAATCATAAAAATACCAAATACCTATTACGTTGAACCATCTTTACTTCATATCCACTGGTTCAATACTCAAAACCATACAATGACGACTTTTCCTTAACAATGCATCATTAACGTTAAGCAAACAATGCATATAATTCATTAAGATAATTATTTCAACGATTTTCATGGTGATTTTTATGGTATGGTTATGTAAGTTGTTTGTTTAGAAATGTATCTATATCCACGTCAGAGCTACAGAGTAGGTACATGTGAGAGTCACCTATCTAAATACTAACAAATTTCGTCTTATTTTCATAATACTGTGGCCTTAGCCAAAACGCAACTCTACCATCGCTTACGCTTGCTATACGTATGGAGTTAACGATAAGTCACATAATTTAAGCCAAAGAATAGAGAAATCGTGGCCAAAAACAAAATGTCAACAAGTGATGGAGAAGAAAAAGAAATTTAATCGTTTCTACAGTATCTGAAAATGTTTCTATTATTTTTTACAGGATAGCAGCAGGTAAAAGTAGGTATTATGTTTGACTTTGTTTAAAATCAACTAAATCCGTTCTACATTTCTTGTTAAAGAAATTTTCGAACGGAATTTAAACTTACAACCATCACTTACACAACTAATCTTGACTTACTGGAATGAGAGAATTGTCACGGTACCTTTTTAAAGAATCCTAAATATAAATACTAAATATCTAGGAAGTTTTGTTTTTAAATACTCTAATCGGCTTATTTCATTTGCGTTTTCCAGTTCCAGTGTCTAATTCCAGCGAATCAGTATCACATAATGTAATATATAATGATAAAGCGTGAAGCTATAAAAAAAAAATAAAAAAAAAGAAAATGTAATATAAATTTTCTTTTTTTTTTTATATTTAATTTCCACGATTTTTATACATTTTAAATTAAACAAGTTCAACGAATTATTCGGACATAGTATATCATTTTATAAACCGACATTTCGAACACTTTGTAGTAGTCCATAGTCACAGGTAGCTTTATTAGTAAAACGGCACTTTTAGCAAATATTAAAATGTACTTAATAACGGCAAAACGACGAGCTACTTCACTCATAAAAACATAACAGAATATTCCACTAAGCTCATGAACTTGGAAGATTTTCAAAATTACTTTTAAACACGTGCTTCGTTGAATTCAAACAACACTGTTACATAAACAAATACTCAATATCACGTTGTTTACTTTGAATAGAACATGCGATGAAGAATTTCAATGTAACTTTTACTTTTGTTACTTAAAAAAAACGTTTCTGGGTGTTAAAACAAAAAAATAGCATTTTTTATATAAAATATTTTGTGGAAATCTATGACGAGTTAAGCAAAAAATTAATTAAATAAGATCTTTTAAAATAAATTAAAAAAAAATATAACTCTTTATATATATCTATACTTTTTAAAATAATCACCAGGTGATAAAAATGAATTAAAATGAAATCATTGCCAAAAATTGGTTACTATAGAGATTGCCAGTTTATTAAAAATGAATGCGCAATAATATTTTTTAAAAGGTAATGTAAAATATCCTAGCAACATTTTCTAACCACATAATAGAAAAAAATAAGGCACAATAGCATTCACAATGGCCTCTCGAGCCGACGTCGTAACAAGGCTATGGAATTTTGTACTTTAGTATAGCATTGTATCAATGAGTAGGTAGTAGGTACACATCCTTTACACATTGTTTAAAATAAAAAGTTATTAAAAAAAAAAGTAAAAATAAAATTTCTTGAAAGCCTACATAGATGAATCATTTAAAATTTCCCAAATTTACGTATATATGGTAAGTTTTACGGTATCCCGAAAATAGTTTTTCAGGTTACAAATAAAGTTTTAGAAACTAATTAATGTTGTCTACCAGATAAAAGCTGATACATACTTTAAACATTTTTTTATCTCTTAGATATTTCCTGTGAAAAAAACATTGGTTTTTATCTCCCATACAAGGAACATATTTCTTATCTGTAACTCTATCAGAAAGAAATGCTACCAACACTTAACGTTAACTTTTTTATCCATTACATCTACCTATAAAGATACTCATAAAATATTATCTATAAGCTAAATAATAAAAAAACACTTCTTTACGCTACATTTAAATTTACTACTTTGGCTATAATTTTCCTTTTTTTATATCTAGCTGTAGATAAAATATTAATTACTTTAATAAACATGAATTTAAAAGGCCTTTGGATATCATGTTATTATGATATGTTTGATCCCCATGTGAGGCAAATAAATTGTTTTAAGTTTTAAGCCTTATAGTAGTTGTCCTTTACCACTTAATATGCAATGTCATAAAAGAAGGAATGCTTGCCTCGTTTCAAGAAAAAATATACTATGATTCGCTTTTTCCCTGTCGGTAATGGATGCCGTAGAGGACCGTCGTGGCGCAGAGGCGTAAGCGTCTGCCTGTAAACGCGACGGTTTGAAGTTTCGATTCCTACACGGGGAAGAATTTTCTATTTCCATTTTCTTCGCTGTGGAAACTAGGAAAAGCGCGGCGTTGAGTTCCGCCACTCAACACGCAATTCCTCGAAAAAGGCGGAAAGCGGAGACGGAGAAAGCAGGGACTAAGCAACGGAGTGTCTTAACACTAGGTTCATATGGTCCCTGCAGTTCCCGCGGATGCGGGATAAAATGTGAAACTAAGAAAAAAAAAAGAACGGATGACTTTGCTCTAGGTTCTAAAAAATAACATAACATACTGTTGTGACACTGTGTGACAGTGTAGTTGCGGGTTCAATTTATACATACATAATTTTCAAAGCACAGTATTGGGTTGTACCACTGAATATGCAATGATAGATATCGTAAAACTTTTTAATATTATAAAAGAAAACCATTTCATTATTTATTAGCCTTTATGTAATTTAGAATGATATATTACTAAATTATTAAGTTCAACATGTAATTAAAAAAACAGGTCCAGTGAACCAATACAAAAAATTATACTATTAAAGCTGACATTTAAAGAGTTCAGTCTATAGAGGAATGCAGAAATAACTCACTTAAAACTATATAAATAGGAAAATAACATTTAATCCATCCATCTTACACTAACATAATATTTATACAGAATTAAACAAGTTCCAATTAACTTTTACTTTTTTAACTCTTTATGTAACTTATTTTTATTGTATGTCATTCATATGAGTATTTTATATTTTTTAATAAACATAAGAATTTATTATTTGCACCTCATGGAGACCATGGGTTTCAAAATTTTAATACATATCTAGAAACTTTCAAAAACAATAGTATATATTATTTCAATCTAAAAAATTATGAACAAGACCATCATTGTCATTTCAAAAGTTAATGTTGCATTCTGATTCCATACCGAACTTTATAAGACTTGACTTAAGCACTATCTAAATACTTGTCATATACTATGTCTTATTGACATAATAAATAAATATATAATTTTAGCCTAATTTCAAGTATTTCTTTTTTTTCTTTCAAAGCATTTCTTTATGGATATAAAGAAATGTTTAATATTTTGGCAAACTACTTGCAAAGCTTTTAACTTAATAACTTGCTTTTTAAATGACAGAGTACATCAGCCATCGGTTTTATTTGTTATCAATTTTATCCAATATATATTGTATTGACTAAAATTTCTGAATCATTATAAAAATAATAAAACCAGCATTTTACTATAATGCAGAAAAAAACTTGTCCTCTTTCTAATAATCATTTCATAGTGTTTACTTAAGGGACTTCTATGTAAACTATTCATTGTCTGTCAATCATTCAATAATAGAAGTGTTATAAATATTGATAATAAATATGATACAGATAGTTGATTGGGTTGGTTTATTTATACACGGTTAGACAGATTTATCCTTAGCATAACAGTAATATATATATATATATATATATAAATATATATATATATATATATATATATATATATATATATATATATATATATATATATATATATATATATATATATATTATATATATATATATATATATATATATATATATATATATATATATATATATATATATATATATATATATATATATATATATATATATATATATATATATATATATATATATATATATATAAATGTCTTAATTTTTAGAAATATATTTTTTTTCTTTACTACATAGTAATTAGTATTATATTTGATTAAGTATAAATTACATATATTGTTGTACTGTATGTACTTAAATAAATATTGTTTTCTATAGCAAAAATATAACTCAAAATCTTGGCCATGAATATTTATTGACATATATATAGACATACAAAGACTATCGTAGTAATTATGAATTATAATAGAATTAAAAATATTTTAAGCATTACAATTTTTCATATATATATAGGTTATAAATCTGAGATTTGTCATTTGTTTTAAAAAATTTTTCTTGCTTTAATAATATTAATATTATATAGGTGGTTAACAAAATGGTACTTTAAAATAGAATGAATATTGTATGTGTAAATTTTATGAATTAAGTAAGTTAATATTTTAAACATTAAAAAAAAACTAAACTTAATGCATCCATTCTACATATTTCTTTGTTCCAAACATACAATCACAGGTTTTGAGAAGTCGTCTACATTAAAAAAATATATTTAGGTTAATCAAATAGATTAACCTAGTAAACAAATCTTAGTCTTTCCTAAAACATATGGTTCATTGACGACCATTAGCTTTTAATTTATCACCCTTTGTAGATTATGCAAAATTAGGAACGGTATGTAATTTAATTAAATCATTGTACTATACACGTCTAAACGTAATTAATATGAAATAAAAGTAAACAAAAAGTAAAATTTACTTACCAAAATGCTGTATAGTACTGGACGATGCTAGAAAACAGCTCGGACCATGGCAAGAGTCGCGTAAAACATTAACTTATTAACAACAACGATATAACGATAATTTATCTTAAAATAACTAAAGGCTCATATAAAATATTAGGCACTTGTTTCGATTACTTTGGGAAATTAAACTATACTAAGATTGCTTCACTTATTTGTACCTTAATTTCTTATTTAAATAGTGTTGTATTAATTTTAATTTGTAGTTTTATATAGTAATGGCAAAATCTACTTTCTGATAAAAACACGAACACTAAATTACTTTCTAGATCAACAGTATCGGAGCTAACTGTGGCTGAGTGGACTTTGACTTTCCTCGATTTCGATTGGTCGCTCGTTTAGACAGAGCTCGCCTGAGTGTTGAGAGAATGTTACCTACTTGCGATTTTACGCTACGGCTTATTATTACAAATGGCAAATATGCAACGGACGTAATATGTAATATAAAGGTTATATTTGATATATTTCATTTTAATATATTCAATTTATTTACTTACAGGGAGATGATATTTTTAAACAATGCCTTTGTTTGTACATTTTTTGAAATATGTTATCTATGGCCTTATTAATTGGTAGTTGACATTTGGCAAAGCAACAAGTTTTTATCTGATCTGTGGCTTCTACAAAATATAAAGTTTACGGTGTGTCAAACTGTTTTAAAAAAATATTTTGTAACGGACTCTTGTTAATTTGTGATTATATCAACTCCGCATCATATTATTTATAAAATATTATTATGATGGAGATCCCATCTTTATTTCTAGTGGAAGAAAGAATTAAAACTTTCAAGAACTGGCCTTTTAGTGATAAAAACAAATGTAACATTCGTAACATGGCAGAAGCTGGATTTTATTCAGTTGCAACCGGGAAAGAAGATGCTGATGCAGCAAAATGTTTTCTTTGTGGTAAAGAATTAGATGGTTGGGAATCCAGTGATGATCCTTGGGTTGAACACAAAAGCCATGCTGCCAAGTGTGCCTTTGTACAGCTTGGTAAAAAGGAAGATGATTTACTAGTTAGTAGGACAATAATTATATTTGAACGCATTGTATTAGTTTCATATTATTCTTGAGGTATTGTTGTAATGTATTTTGTTTTAATGTTACATAATATTTGTTTTATTTTAGCTCTCAGAATTTCTGTCTGTGATCAAACAGTATATGATTAATGAGACTAAGAGGATTGCAGAAGTAGCTAAAGAACAGATAGATGAGAAAGCCAAGTCTACAAGGAGAAGATGCTTAGGAAGGAAATAAGAAATATAATATATAAGCATAATTCTGAAAGTGTGACACTAAATATTTTTTGTAGGAAATCTCAATTGACAAATTATTGTTTATTATTTATTAGGAAACCTGGCATGTTTGCAATGTCCTTAATAAAAAAGTAGTAAATATCAAGTATAATTTGCGTGATGATGGTTACATGCATCTCTCATCAATGATATAAGGCTAATGACTATTCATATTTTAATGTTTCTAACAAGTTTTTCTTTATTAAAAATGTCCCTAATGTTATCAAAATTTATACTAGTTTGAAAAAGATAAATAATAAGTAAATGATATTTAAAAAAAGCTTGTTTAATATATTATAAAATAAATGTGTTTATATGTACTGTATTTTATTTTAAATTTGGTTCAAATTTTTATGCTTATCTTTAAAAATTTAAGATGGAAGTTTGATTATGGTTGAGACTTATATTACCATTTCCAGCCATACAATACTGTATAAAAAGAATGATAGAAAACACAAATTAAGAACTTCAAATCAACTTAAAAAGGACCATAGGGCACAGAGTTACAGCATCTGCCTGTAAAAGTAATGGTTTGTGGGCTTAATTCTCACTTGGGGAGGATGGGTAGTTTAATTTTCATATTTTTCACTCTTGCCACTTGGCAAAGCACGGCATTGACCCGCACCACTCAACAAGCAATGCCTTAAAATACGGAAGTCGAAGGAGGGATTGTCTTAACGCTAGGGTATGCTTACTGTGTTAGAAGCAGGATAATAAAAGAACTCAAAAAGAAATCCATATTAATATTAAGGTATTTTTTTTATTATGTGACAAAAGTAAATGACAAACCTGTAAGTAACAACAAATTAATGAAACATTAAGATGTAGAAAATAAAAAAAGGCTGTTACCATAGCAACGGTTGCTAAGTAATTTAAGACTTCAAACAATGCTTGCAGAAGTTGTAGTTTGAAAAGTTTTACTTTATATGTTTATTTTCATTTAACCTAAAGAGATGGACAACTTAGAAGCTTATGCTATTATTGGATTTGACGGTATGTAGAGGCTTCTAATTGAAGATTACTTTTAAATTATAAAATAAATTTTAATGTAAGCAAAATGTATAACTTAATCATAAGTAAATATTGTTATTGTATCATTTTAAACTTATAAGAATTATGACTATCCTGCCACAGATTCTATCCTATCTCTGTCCATCTACGCTTAATTAAAAAAAAAGTTCTTAAATAATGTTATGGTATTATTTATTATAATTAACCCAATGAAAAATAAAAAATATATCTAATTAAAACAAAAAAATACCTTTAGGATCAGCAATCCGCGGCCTTAAAGTCCACCCTGATGGAGAACACATAGTTTATCCGATTGGCAACAAAGTTTGCATACAAGAATGGAAAACTAAGAAGATGTATTTTCTAAGTGGACATACCAATAGCGTGTCCACTGTTGCTGTGTCACCTAAAGGCAGTTTTATAGGGTCTGGTCAAATTAATCATATTGGGTTCAAAGCTTCTGCAAAGGTGTGGAGCTTTAGTAAGAAAATTATGATCGGTACACATGAATTGCATAAGGTATTTGTGTGTTAATTTATAATTTGGAAAAAATAATGTATTTATAATTCGTCATAATATTAGATTCTTTAAATAATAAAAATCTGAATTTTAACTTTGTTCAAAGTAAGTTGAGAGTAGAACTCTCATCAAACAAATTAAGACATATCCTTTTATTTTGAGGACCGTCGGGGCGTAGCGTCTGCCTGTAAACTTGATGGTTTGATGGTATGAAAGATGGTATGGAAAGCGTGAAGCTAAAAATAAATTCTATTATTAAGTGTTTTCTTTGTCAGGTCCGTGTAGAAGCCCTAGCATTCTCCTCGGATGAGCGCTATATGATTTCTCTCGGCGGTCGCGACGACGGCTGCGTGGTCCTCTGGGACTGCATAGCCGGCGCCGCTACAGGCACCGCGGCCGCCGCGAGGCTTACCACGGGAGACGCAATGACTCTCACCGCTTTGTCCTTGCGAGTCAACTCTTTTGTCACCGGTGGAGATTGTTAGTTTTATTTTATGTTTGTGTTGTGATTTTGTGTTTGGTCGATGGTTGTAGGTTCGATTTAATTTGTATAAATATTTTTTATCAAAATAAGAGTGCGGTGTTTTTTTTTAAAGATTGGCTTTTGTAAGCTTTGTGTTTATGTTGATTTTGAGTTTAGTCCATAGTTGTGGATTCAATACAATTCAATTTAAATAATTTTATTTGAAATAATTTTAATTCAAAATAAATAATAAATAATTGATTTTGTTTGAGCGTCAAAAACGATGCTACCGGTTCACTAAAGTTAATGCCTCAGCCTTGAGAAAAATCGGTGCAAGAAACTCAGCGGGATATTGTTTTTAAAATGAAACCTTCGGGGTTGATTTGTTATCATTGCCCCACCTTGTCAAGATTAAGGGCCGCGTAAAGTTTAGCTAAATACCTACACAATGGCTCTAATTTTGTGCGGGAAGTGAAATGTAGTTCAAAGTTCCTTTCCTCCTTATTATTACAGATTATAATCCACTATTTACAATCAACTAAGTATATATAAATGATGTCTGGAAACGATTGCTCTAAGCTATAAGACCGCCTCGTTCACCATTTTGATTTATTTTTAACGTATATGCCATTTCTAAAAGCATTGTATACAATAATTATATTATATTGTATACGAAATTTTAGTACATTATATTATCTCAATTCCACCCAATAATGCTTAGCTAATCTCCGTGTATGGAATATACGAGTGGAGAGTAAGAACCTGGATGTAGTGGACGTCTCTCTAGGCAAGTTGCGACGATGTGTCAGGTGTATAGCTGTCAGTCAGGACGATAGCTATGGCATTGCTGGGACCACGTAAGAACTTAACATACTAGCTTATAACTACATATATATACATATACTAGCTTATAACTACATATATATATATATATATATATATATATATATATATATATATATATATATATATATATATATATATATATATATATATATATATATATATATATATATATATATATATATATATATATATATATATATATATATATATATATGTACTAACAATTTCAAAAGTTAATTTAAACAAAACATTTTTGAGATTTAGCGCGGTCACTTAACAGATATTTTGGTTTATTTATAATGATAAATAAATAGATGTAATTGTAATTGTTAATTTCATTTAATATTATAATCTAGATTTTGTGCGACATTTTGAATTGACTACAAATTATACTTCATGTTTATATGCGATCAAAACTTTGAATTTAAAATAATTTTCCACTACTACTAAAATAAGTTATAATAATTTAATTACAAAATAACTAAGTATTACAAACGCGACGTTTTGAATTAATTGTCATACTTATAATAAAATAAACTATAGCAAAATATACTTATATTTTTTCTTTACTATGTGATTATAATTTAAAACATTAAAATTGTATTTATTATGTATATCAATTAAATATCACTATGTACGTAAGTACTAGACCGTCGTGGCGCAGAGGCGTAGCGTCTGTAAAAGCGACGGTTTGTGGGTTCAATTCCCACTCAGGGAAGATAGATTTTTCTAGTTCCATTTTCTTCGCTCTGAGAACTAGGCAAAGCGCGGCATTGAGTTCCGCCACTCATTACGCGTTGCTTCGAAAAAGGCGGAAAGCTGGGACTTAGAAATCAGGCACTAAACAAAGGAGTGTCTTAACACTAGGTTCCCACGATTCCTGATCTTCCCTCTGCCTACCCTGCCATTGACGGGATATACCGTGAAGACACAAAAAATATGTAAGTATTATGTGTAAGTACTATATATGTACATACTATTATTCCAGATCTGGCGATATGATAAAGTTCTCCATCAATTACCCGTCAGACCCGAATGCTTCAATAGCGCATTGCAAGCCTTCTCTCTTAGGGTGTCTCGCTAAGTGTGGGCCGTGGAAGAAAGGGAAGAGACCTGACTCGATATGCTATAGCCAAGGTATTATTAGTCCGTGGACTATAGAAAGTTAAATTCCATTTTATCACGTTCCCATTGGAATTTCTAGAATTTTATAAATTAGAGAAATGCGGAATGGGAATATATAGGTATTTTAAAATGTTACAATACAAATACTTTAAATTAATAAAATATATATGACATATTGACCATATTATGTTTGTTAATATGTAATTTTGTATGTTATTAGTGACAAACAGGATCGATGAACGTCGTGAGGCACAGGCACAGCATTTGTCTGTAAACGCGAAAGTTGACTGACTCACTGGGGTTCGAACCCAGAAACAGTTGTGTTACAGGCAGACGTTGCGCCTCTGCGCCACGACGGTCCTCGAAGTTAAAGTATAAAAGTCATGTTTATTTTTCAGGCATAGAATCTATACTAATAATGACAGACGGTTGTCTCATCGTCGGCGATGGGGATGGAACTATCGATATTTTAGACGAAATAAATTGGAAAGGTGAATTTCCCAAGAGCAAAGTGCTGGACCCCAATAAGCCGCATTTTAGAGCAGTAAGTTTACCTTATTACCTAATAGTCTAATAATCTAACTCTAGTTTCTATATTTAAATATTTTTGTTGTATTGTAAATGATTAACATTTCAGTATATAATTATTCCTAATTTAACAGTTTAGAGGCCCGTCGTGGTGCAAAGGCGTAACGTCTGCCTGTAAACACGACGGTCTCTGGGTTCAATTCCCATGAGGGGAAGATGAATTATTTCATTCCCATTTTCTTCGCTCTGGCAACTAGGCAAATTAAGGTGTTGAGTTCCTTTACTCAACTCTACTCTGGTCTTAACACTAGGTTCCCACGATTCCTGCGGTTTCCTCTGCCCTGCCTATCCTGCTAAGTGCGGGATAAAACGTGAAGCCAATAAAAAAATTTAAGGGTTACTTTCGTTTTTACAGCTAAAAAGCACTAAGCTCGAAGGCTGCATAACATCCTTAGAGCTGATGGAGTCACCAGCGCTAAAAGGAGTTAATAGACTTCTCCTAGCAGGAACTAGAAGTAGTGAGATATATGCTATAAATGTGGAGAAATTCGAACCTCTACTCGTCGTCACGTGTCATAGATGTGCTATAAACGATATTGCGTTTCCAAGGTACGTACATTTTGTTTTTGCTTTATTTTCTGTAGATAATTCTAGATATATCTAAATTTAGTAAAAATTAGTGTTTACTTTGTTCCTCATTTTAAATTAAATAGTTTTACAAAGCAAATTCTTTGAATGGACGAATGTTTTTTTTAGTAGAATTAGAAAAGTCTTACCTAGTTTCTTTGAAATTGTTGAATAATGAACGTCGAAGCATGACCAGAGTGTCTAGCTTTGTGTACAAATTGTTACCCATATGTAGTTGGTGTGGAGAAAAAATTTCAAGGAAAATTTATTACTACAATTTTATTATAGATATGTCGAGAATAAACAAAGTTAGGTGACTGATTATATTAAGCAACCCTAGTTCACCAGATATGTTAAACTCAATTAGCTTAAAGAAATACTTAAGTGGGGACGGAGAAAGCAGGGGCTAAGCAACGGAGTGTCTTAACACTAGGTTCCCACGGTCCCTGCAGTTCCCTCTGTCTACCCTGCCATGGGCGGGACAACGCGTGAAGCTAAAAAAAAAAAGAAAAAAAAAAGAAAAACTTAAAAAGCTTATAATAAAGTATACAGAGAATATAGTGTTAATACATTAAGTCTTCTAGATATTAGGTCTTTATTAGAGGACGTTAGCGTCAGTAAGTAATTCGTCCTTCCCCGATGTCTATGCGTTTACAACTAGACGTTGTAACACTGTAACACAGCGATGGCGCTGTGTTACGTTATGGTAACGACCTTAGATATGTTTTAATATGAAATGTCCGGAAAATGTTGACTTGTGTACCTTAGCTATACCTTAACTTAGAAACGTTTCCGTTTCCGTTACGTTATAAGTTCATATTATTTAAAATACTATTTTGCTACAATTGTTTTTTTATCCTCACGCTTTATCCTGAATAGAGGGAACTGCGAAAAGAACTGCTTGAGAATCTAGTTTGGAAAACTGTTTCTAACTTTCCACTTTTCGAGGCAATGCGTGTTGAGTGGCGGTAACACAACGCCGCGCATTCCTAATTGCCAGAGCGAAAAAAAACTCCCCCTATATTATTTAATATTACACAAATGTCACTCAACACGCAATACCTCAAAAAATGCGGAGAGAATGAAATGAAAAATGCAAAAAATAAATTATATATATTATAATAAACAGAGGACCGTCGTGGCGCAGAGGCACAACGTCTGCCTGTAATGCAACGGTTTCTGGGTTCGATTCCCACTCGAGGAAGATGGATTTTTCTATTTCCATTTTCTTCGCTCTGGCAACTAGGAAAAGCACGGCGTTGAGTTCCGCCACTCAACACGCAATGCCTCAAAAAACGGCGGAAAGTGGGGACGGAGTAAAGCAGGGACTAAGCAACGGAGTGTCTTAACACTAGGTTCGTATGGTTCCTGCAGTTCCCTCTGCCTACCCTGCCATGTGCGGGATAAAGCGTGAAGCTAAAAAAAATATAATAATAAACATATTATATTCATTTCATGCTAAAAATTTTCATATAATGTATATAGAGGCATGTCGGGCGTGTTTGCGACAGCGGGTGCGGGCGACGTGCGCGTGTGGTGCACCAGTACCGCGCGCGAGCTTCTGCGTATTGTTGTACCGAACTTCACGTGTTCCTCCGTTCTTTTCTCTGCTGACGGCAAGTCTATTGTTACTGGTAAGGGGATTTATTTTTTTATTTCTTCACGCTTTATCCCGCGCATGTTAAGGTAGGCAGAGGGAACTGCAGGAACCATAGTAACCTAGTGTTGTGATACTCAAAAAATAACATCAAATAATCAAGTTTAAACGGTTTGGTTCAAGACTAAAAACGTACAAATTTATTGAAGATAATTATAAGGGAGCAGGATATATATTTTGCCAGTAAAGCTATAATTACAATGAGTCCCTTTTTTAAATTTTAATAGTATTATAAATATTTAGAGTAATTTGTAACATGTTTGTTTAGTTTTGACATTGCGTTTGAATTCTAATAATATTGTAAATTTATTATGAATTTTCTTATATATTACTTGAAGATATCAATTAATTTTTAAGTGACATTAAATAGTCACGAACCTATGAAAGTAATTAACATACTTATATTATATTTATGTCCTCATAAGCCTGGAACGACGGTAACATTAGAGCCTTCACGCCACTAACTGGGAGATTGATTTACTGTATCTACAACACGCATAATAAAGGCACCTCCGCGCTGGACATGACTCAGGATGGTCGCACGCTCATATCCGGCGGATGTGAGGGACAGGTACACTGTTTTAACAATACATGTTTTAACTATATACTTTAATATTTACATGCTTTACCTATATACTTAAGCGAAATTACATAGCGTAAAAACTTGAAATTTAGTATATGGAACACCTTAGGTGCATTAGGAAAACCGGCCCTTATCCTGTTATCCCTAGCGGGATATTCGGAAAGAACTGAGCGCCAGACGCTGCGGTCCCTGCATCTGTCTTTCGCCTCGTCCACTTTCATTACCCTCTTCATACTTTCTCTCCGGGAAGTCGTCTTGCTTTTACATAAATGAAATTTTATATTGTAATTTTATATATATAGTAATTTTAAATATAATATTATATTTTAAGAATGAAACAGAATAATCAACACTCATATGTAACAATAATACAAGCACAAACTCTTTAGGTCCGTGTGTGGGACATAAAGCCTGAGTGCCAGAGTTTAAAGAAAGTCCTCAAAGAGCACAAGAGTCCCGTCTCCGCC
The DNA here is from genome assembly GCA_037178615.1 of Dione vanillae. Lineage (NCBI taxonomy): Eukaryota > Metazoa > Arthropoda > Insecta > Lepidoptera > Nymphalidae > Dione > Dione vanillae. The sequence goes on along the minus strand of JAZFAU010000091.1, from coordinate 495,963 downwards.
ATACAAGTATCGCCCAACGACACGGAGGCGGTAAGCGCGGGGACCGACGGATCTTGCATTATATGGGATTTGGTGTAAATATTACTTGCTTTTTATATATTTTTTAATGAATTACTGCTTTTAGCTTCATGCTTTTTCCTGTATAGCAAGGTAGGCACAAGGAACCGTCAGAAACAAGTGTTTCGACACTCCGTTGCCCGCTTTCCTCCTTTTAAAGCAATACTTGTTGAGATGTACTTGAGAAACGGGCTGTTCGAGCGATCTATAACTTGAGGCCCAGGGATTGTCTTAGGGATAAATTAAAAGATATTAAAATTATGACTCTTCACAGTCAATATATATTCGAAAATTTCATATATGTTCATAAAAATATTGATAAATTTAGAATAAATTGTGATGTTCACAATGTTAATACGAGAAACAAGTATAAACTTATTATGCCCACCACTAGCCTTCATAAAATAGGTAACTCCTACCTATGTTATTATTATGCTCACTTTAATTAACAAGGGAGCAGCCCTACAGAACAAAAAGCTAAAACGAATAAAAAATAAAACAACTATTATATTATATCCTTTTCGGTATACCAAGACTCAAATTTCCTTCGGTTTGTCTATATCCCGTCCTGAAACCTTCCGGAAAAAGGATATACAGCCTCCCTATCAATGTCTCCTTCCCTTTGGATTTGGGTGTTTTGTGTACGTTTAATAGAAAATGAAGCATGTCGTGTTTGTAGTTGTGTTGACGTAGTTGGTAAGCTTCCAGATGTTTCTGGTGTGGTTTGTAATCTAGTGTGTGTACCTATTGGTTATAAACACGGTGACTCCCAATACCTTGCTGAGTATGGTAGTTGTGTTAAAAGCTGCTTTTTTTGTACAATTGTTACGTCTATTTTACTATCTAGATGTCAACTAATGCCATTATATTATTTTAGTATTATATCAACTGTTACTATTATATTATTAACAAGATATTCATCGCAGGTCTCTCTCGCGGCGGCAAGTGATGTACGCCAACACTCTTTTCATGTGCGTCTGCTTCGAGCCGCGCGGCTGCCAGCTGCTGACGGGCGGCACCGACCGCCGCGTCGCCTACTGGGAGGCGGGCAGCGGGAACCTCGCGAGGGAGGTGTTTAGTTTACTTATATTCTTATTTAAAGAAATATAATATGAATAAATATTTTCTTTAAGTATTTTTTATCCTCAGTGTGGATTAATATTTTAAAAATCATAAAAATACTAACTGTACTTCTGTTTTTTTCTTCATTTTTAAATAATTATTGAGGTGGTGCTGAAGCGCGTCTCTTATTTATTAACTTTTAATTAATTGATACAATTTGTTTTAATTCAAAACACAAACAACAAGCGAATATGAAAAGACGATAAATGTATAACAAGTGTGTAAAACAAGATTCAATTGCTTCACGCTTTATCCCGCACATGGCAGGGTAGGCAGAGGGACTGCAGGGACTGTGGGAACCTAGTGTTAAGACACTCCGTTGCTTAATCCTTGCTTTCTCCGTCCCCGCTTCAAGATTTAAATGCGCCAAGAGATTTCTTGCTGGAAGTTCTTACAAACATTGATATTTGATATATTTTTTGTAATAGTTGTTCGATTCATTTCATATTTACTTTTTGATTTTACTTATTTCATTAAGCGTATAAATGATTATAAGTTTTCCTTAATTTGTTTTTATATGTTCAATTTAAGCTCGAAGCTAGCAAAGTTGGAGCCATCAACGGCTTACATATAACACAGGACGGGGAGCTCTTCGTGACTGGTGGTAATGATCAGACGGTGAAGGTGAGGCAGTGCTAATTTACCATATATTTTAATATTTTTTTAATAATTATTAATTTTTAAATGTAATCAATTATATTGGTTGTAGGTAGATTACCTACTTACCCAATTATGCATATCTATCTAGTTCATTTTATGTTTTTATACATGTACGTGTATAAACATTGTGAGTTGACGATACTGATACTTAACAGTGTGTTATATCAGAGCGGTGAAAATGAAATTATTTCTTTTTTTAACTTTTTATTTTATTCCGCATATAGCAGGGTAGGCAGAGAGAACCGTAAGAACCGTTGCAACCTAGTGTTAAGACACTCCATTCCCTGCTTTCCGCCTTTTTTAGGTATTGCGTGTTGAGTGGCGGAACTTAACGACGCGTTTCCTTAGTTACCGGAGCAAAGTAAATGAAAATGGAGAAACATATCTTCACATCTTCCTCGAGTGGGAATTGAACACACAAACCGTCGCGTTTGCAGGCAGACGCTGCGCCTCTACACCAAGGCGGTCCTCTAAAATTAAAATTATTAATTATTCATCGAATCTTCTCTTGCAATTCGAACCCAGCGTCTATTGGATCCGTGCCAAGCGCTCTGACCGCTATGCCACATGTTCTCATCGAGCTACGTCAAAATTCTTTTACGCTTGTCAAAACTTTAGTATCAGCATTACGTCAAGAGAGGTTGCCACATATATATTATATTGTCGGTTGAAATTTAGAACGAGGATAAATTATGCGGGGGTATCCACGATAAACGGGATGCATTTAATATATAGGTATTAATTGTTTCACATATAACACAAACGAAAGCTCTGGAAGTACCAGGAGGGTATCTACACGCACACGGGGCTGGGCCACGCGGGCGCGGTCACGTGCTGCAGGTTCAGTCCCGACGCGCGCTACATCGTGAGCAGCTGCGCCGCCGGCACCGTCATCGTGTGGAAGGTGCCCGAGGTTAGTGCTGCTGGTCGTCACTTCAAATTTTTTTTTATGTAAACATTTATATTTTAAACATTTATATTTAAAGTGACATATAATTATATAATATATATATTTTTTAAATTACACACTTGTTGTTAATTGTTGGAAAATAAGGACTAAGCAATTTCCAAATCGTATTCTAACAGACACAACACATACTCTACTCTACACACACACACGCACACGCGCGCACGCACACGTACATACCAATATGAATTTAGAAAATCTTTTTTTTAACTAAAAATTAAAATCTACTGATTTTTGTTTTGTTTTAGATTTTCTCAAATATAAAGTAAATTGCAATTTAATTATTAATAAATTAAATAATTAATGGTTCGATAGGATATATATCTACTTCTTTATGTACTTTGTCTACATTATTTAAATTTTACCTAAATATATTCTATAATTTCAAGTATAGAGTTATTATTAATAATTATTATTATATGATTTGTATCAGATATACCTAACAAAGGAAAAGACACCATCACAACGCAAGGAATCCCCTAAAACAATGCAAGAAGAATTAAAACTGCAGTTGGAAGAAAAACCCAAACATAATGTAAATGTCGATCGACCTGTTAAACTACCTTCGGCTCCTTCTAAGGTGATATTAAATATCAATTATGATAATTAAATTTGTAACTATTTTTTATTATTTAATACTGTATATAGCGTTTAATATATATTGTTTTAAAGATATTGTATGACAAGACCGTAAACGCGATGGATTTGTGGGTTCGAGGGGAACCATAAGGGGAAGACGGATTTTTCATTTCCATTTCATTTTCTTCTAAACACTAAGTTTTCACGATTTCTGCGATTCTGCCTATCCTTAATAGAGGCTATTATAAAAAAAACGACTGTATATTTTATAATTATTTGACATATATTTCGTACTTACACTCAATTGTATATTGTTAAAACACTATAATCCCCATGTTAACATTACTTGTAATCTATTGTACTGCGTAGCTTGTTAATTTAATTTATCATTTTAACATTTTAGATAGAGAAAATAGAAGCGATGAATACAGCACGAAGTAGCGTGCACTCATGTTGCCCTTGTGATACAACTAGGACGAATAAATCAGATAAATCCAATAACTCGGATAAATCTAAGAAATCTACACCCAATAAAACTGTAAATGGGAAGTCATGTTGTAGGCCTGCAGGTAACATAAAATGCTTAAATATGTATGTGTATTAAGTTTCTTAATATTTTAAAAGATAAGTTGAAAATAATAATGTGAATTTGATGTTTATTTAAATAAGTTAGATAGTTAAAGATTTGGTTACTACAGTACTTGTAAATTTATGAACATTTATGAAATATTTTATAAATGTTATTTTTTTTCTTCAGATAGCCTGCCTACAAGAACAACAAGCAAAGACTATGTCAATGGCAGCGGCGATAAAAAACGATAAAACTAAAATATATTTTTATAATACTTTTTTTTTCTTAAATTAAACAACCTGTATACTTGAATAAATATTTATTTCAAAATTTCAATGATTTGATTATTTACATTTATTCTATAGAAAATAGCTTAATAACTAAATATCACAAAAAAAATGCTCAAGGAATAAAATTTTACAATGTTATATACGCATTTGAAGTGAAAACCAATTTATTTCTAATTATAACATACTTTTATATTGCAATAATCAAAATTAGATTTAAGCCTAGTTTAACCAAAGACTAGTACATAAGTTACATAATGTTCCTCAAATAAGCTACAAATTTGGCATGAATATAGAAACATTGAAGCTATAAAAAAAACATAGTTTAAAAAAAATTTCTTGCACCAGCAAGACTGAACATTTTTTTCTCATTAATTCATTTCATTGTTCATATTAGAATATTTAAACAAATCTCTAGCTCTTAATTTTTTACGCTAATAATGTAACACTATATAAGATATTTTTGACTTCAAAATTTATAAAAATAGCAAACAGGCGTCAAAATATTATTATTGAATTATTGGTTATCAACCCCACGCTTGACTTTTGCAATAATGTAACACTAACTTACCATCTGTACCGAAACATTCATATAAATTCTTTATCAGTTGATCTGGTGACGGGGCAAATGTTTGATTTACATATAAGAACTGGAAACAGAAAATAATTAATAAGTATTTAATATTTTTCCTGTTGTATGCTAATGAGCTTGTAGTGTAAGTTAAGATTTTAACTTTTTTTATAATAAAGATAATCAAATTTTTAATAATTTATTGTTAATTATGGTGTATGTAAATTCTAATAAAAAGTAATGTTATCTAACATACCAATTTCTCTTCAGGCTCCAGTTTTAAATATTTTTTTACAAATTCAATAATCCAACCAATAGGTTTCTCTGCATCCACAGCCCATTTTTTTTTCTTCATTATTGGTGCATTGCCAGTTGCTTTAAGTAATATGTCAACTAAAAAAATAATAAGTAATAAAATATCTGGGGTGAATTAAGCATATATCATCATTTTATTATTATAATTTATAGCTTAATAGACAATTTAAAGAAAATAATATTTTATACAAACAAATCTCTTCATTTAATCTTTTATAAGGCATTTACATGTTTCGTTACATAAATTAGCACTAATTGATTTTACTTTTAACTTTATCCGATTTTCCACTTTCATTATTGTCCTTCTGTTCACTGTCTTTGGTATTTTCTGAATTGGATGTTTCTGTTTGAGATACATCATCTGACTGCTTTTCATCACTCATTTGTAACAGTTATAAAACTTAGTTTCAATATAATTGCCAAATATCGTATTTTAATATGTATTATTTTGGACATGTATTATTTCATTAAAAATAATTGGTTTATTTTATTACAGAATGAAGTTTGAAATACTGAAACACATTGTTATTATTACCATTTACCAATATTCGTAAATGTCAAACCAAATTCCACAGACAATAAAAACAACACATTATACAGAGTAAACATATATATCCGAGTAAATTTTGAAATACTTTCAGTAAAGCCATTTTTAAAGAATCAAAATTTCGGTTTTTATAGTAAAATAAAATTGAATATAAAAATAAAAGTTTTAGAGGTCATAAATAATAGATAGATCGCATAAAGGCTATGTAAGCTTTATGAATGTAAAATGTAAGCTTTATAATAAAATTCTAATTTACGGCGTTGCGGTTACCTATAAACGCGACAGTTTGTGGGTCCGGTTTTATTCCCACTCGGGGAAGATGGATTTTTCTATTCCAATTTTCTTCGCTTTGGCAACGAGGCAAAAAGTGCGGCGTTGAGTTCTGAAACTCAACATGCAAATGCTTTGAAAAAATCGGAAAGCGGAGATGGAGAAAGCAGGGACTAAGCAACGAAGTGTGTCAACACTAGGTTCCTATTGTTCCTGCAATTCCCTCTGCCTATCCTACCATATACGGGATAAAGCGTGAAGCTAAAAATAAAAATTACGATAGTACAAAAGTATAGATAATATCTTTTCCAATTTATCGCCAACAGGTGAGTATTATGAATTGAACCAACGGAAGTTATTTACATGTTATATTTATACAAGCTATAATTTTGATAGTAATTCCCAATCAGCTGTAATAATTTCCTACCATAGACAAAATAAAAAATTTTTCTGCCTAATTCTGTATTGGAATTTTACATTCAAAGATTAAAGATTTACTTTGACAGAGTGAAGTCTAAATAAAACGTTAAACGTATTTCCTGAAAGTGTAACATTTAACAAAATAAATGACTATATCATTTAAATGATTATAGTTAAATCATATATAACTAAATAAATGAATTCAATTTTTAATTTTTTATAACGTTAGAATTTTAGTAGTTTAAATAATAAAGAAAAAAAAGTGAAGTTTGAAGGTTGCTTGAGAACATATGTTATTTGTTTATGAATTTATTATAATTGTTATATTCATCAGTCATTAAAATATATTTGTTTTATATATTAGCCATACAAAAATGCCACATATAAATGGTTGGTATTCAAAAAAAGATGTAATAAAAGATATATCGAAAGCAACAGGCGCTGCGTGTGATTTAGATGAAGAATATGTTGTGGTTGGTGAACAGCCTCCACCTTTTTCCAGGACAATTGATGATGGTATGTTAGCATCACATATGGTATTATAACATATTGCTTGTCTATTCAATTGTAATGTAAAGGTAACTTTGTTTGAAACCTCATAAAAAGACAGACATTATCAGTTAGGCTTAGCTTCATTGCACCACAGTGGTATCTTTTTAAATTTATTATATATAACAATCTTCAGCTTGTAATTTTAAAAGCATGTATTATATAATGAAACAATTTAGAAGCAAATTATGGTTCTCATAAAGTACAAACATTAATCTAATTAATATTAATAACAATAAATGTAACAAAACAGTCAGTTCAAAATAGTTCTTTTATTTTTTCGGTATATTTATTTAAAAAAGGCTATGTTTATATTAGTTCCAAATTAAATTATCTTGTTCTGCCCAAGAAAATAAAAAAAAATTATTATGATTTTTAAAGTGTTAATCCACATTGAGTATAGAATGATGGGATGGGATTTTAATGTTTTTCTTGTTAATTGTTAAAGATTTTGATTGTAATCTCAAAAGCAAAATAAAAGTAAATTTGAATTAAATCTTAAACAATAAATGAAAGTTTACAACTTTTGTTTAGAATTAAAATAATGTAATAATTTGCTTTTGACAAAACAAATAGCAGTGTTAAATGCTGCCATACTATATCTCAAATTCTTGATACTGCAATCTCTCGGTCTGCCATGATATGTGATTTTTTTAATATTAATTAATCACTGTTATTTAGAACAAGAGCTGCACTTGCTAAGGCTGTATGGAGGGCACAAGACCTCGAGCCCTAGCAACATGGATATTAATTGCACACCTGACTATAAAGGGATTACAGAGATGCTTAGAATGGTGAGTGATTTTAAACAAGTTTAGTAGTTAACAAGTGTTGATGTACTTGCAACCTTAATTTAAGGCATAGTATTAAATACCTTTATAAATTTAGTGCAATTACAGAATAAGTAATATTTAATAAAAATAAAAAAAGGTTTTTCAAATAAAGTAAATAATTAAATTATTGTTCCAAATTAAAATGTCATTTGTCAAGTATGACGCAAGCATAAACTATCCTATCAAAGCGGCAAAAAAGATGTATCTCTTTCTCTGTTGGTTATTTTTTTAGAGTGAAGGGTGACAGCTTGGCAACTCTTAATAGTATTTTTGTAGTACAAGACATTTACATCATTAGTATTTAATAATGAATTTACAAACCATGCGTTACACAACACATATAAACATAATTTTTTTTTTTTTTTTTTTTTTTTTTTAGCTTCACGCTTTATCCCGCACATGGCAGGGTAGGCAGAGGGAACTGCAGGAACCATAAGAACCTAGTGTTAAGACACTCCGTTACTTAGTCCCTGCTTACTCCGTCCCCACTTTCCGCCGTTTTCGAGGCATTGCGTGTTGAGTGGCGGAACTCAACGCCGCGCTTTGCCTTAGATGCCAGAGCGAAGAAAATGGAAATAGAAAAATCCATCTTCTCCGACTGGGGATCGAACCCAGTAACCGTCGCGTTACAGACAGACGTTACACCTCTGCGCCACGACGGTCATCATGAAATAGCAAAAATGATCCTGTGCCTAAACTATTGATAATACTTAACTTGTTTTTTGTATATAGCCTTGAAATATTTTACCCTATAGGTAATTTTGACAATGGCCGCGTTGTCACGTACATGTATGTCTTCTATCTGTACCAACATAAGAAGATACAATATTCCCTTGAAATGACTCACTCTTTACAATTGCTTAAGAATTTACTATGTGGAAAACAATATAATATGTTATTATCATATATGCAATGTTATTGTCATTCGGCATTCCTGACCGCTTAAAGAGAAAGATAGTTTTAAGTATGATTTATCATACTTATACATACTTGACCTATTTCAAAGTATTATGAGTAAATTTAGTAGGATTTCATTCTCATTCGGGGAACAAATATTTCACTCTTTCACTCTATTAAGAATATAAAGTACGACATTGAGCCTCTAAACTTAAATTCCAATGTCTCGTAAAAGTGTCTTAACACTAAGTTTAGTTTTTTTTTTTTTTTTTTTTTTTTTATATAATATAGGTGGCAAACGAGCTGACAGATCACCTGATGGTAAGTGAATATTGCCGCCCATAGACATTTGCAACACCAGAGGAGCTACAAAATGCGTTGCCGGCCTTTTAAATGGGAATACGCTCTTTTTTTGAAGGTCTGCAGGTCGTATCTGTCCGGAAATACCGCATGCGGCAACTCATTCCACAATTTTATGGTGCGGGGCAGAAAATTTCTGTTAAAACGCACAGTAGTACTCTGCCAACTGTCAAGGTGGTGGGGGTGGTAGAGTTGTCGCATAGATCGATGACGGAAAGAGGCGGCAGGGATCAGCCCGAACAGTTCTTCAGAGCACTCCCCATGATATATGCGGTAGAGAATGCATAGCGACGCTACATCTCTACGCAGTGCCAAGGTGTCGAGCCGACCAGAAATCTTTTCGCAATCGACAATTCGAGTCGCTCTCCTTTGAATGCGGTCTAAAGGGAAAAGCTGGTACTGGGGAGCCCCTGCCCAAAGATGTGAACAGTATTCCATGTGAGGCCGAACCTGAGCTTTATAAAGCTGCAGGCGGTGATCCGGCGTGAAATACTGTTTCGATCTATTGAGCACACCGAGCTTCTTCGAGGCTAATTTAGCCTTACCCTCCAGATGACCACGAAACTGGACTTCGCTCGATATGTCGACGCCAAGAATTCCGATATTGGCTGTGGCAGTTAGAGGAGTGCTCTCAAAACGGAGCGATACGACAAATGGCAGCTTTTTAGCGGTGAACGCGCAAACTTGTGCCTACTCAGCTTTGTGTGGGTTAACTTATGAACGAGCAAAGAAGTTGCAAAATAAACAAGCAAAACAATTTTTAATATATTATTTCGAGTATAACCGATCTATAAATACGACTGTTACATATGTTACATACATACATATATATATATATATATATATATATATATATATATATATATATATATATATATATATATATATATATATATATATATATATATATATATATATATATATATATATATATATATATATATATATATATATATATATATATATATATATATATATATATATATATATATATATATATATATATATATATATATATATATATGTTTTAAAAATAAAAAACAATATATTTAAGATAAACTAAATAATTACTTTATATTACTGACAGATTTAGTAGTATTTTTCTAGTACGAAATCCTTACGCATTATGACCGCTTCACACAGCATGTAAAAAAATAATGAAATCGGTTAAATCGAAAAATAAAAATTTATCCTGCATATTGCAGGATAGGCAGAGAAATCTGCAAGAACCATATGAACCTAGTGTTAAGACACTCCGTTGCTTAGTTCCTGCTTTCTCCGTCCCTGCTTTCCGCCTTCTTCTCGAGGCATAGCGTGTTGAGTGCCGGAACCTAACGCCGCGACTTTTTTTATACAGCCTTGAAATATTTTAACCTATATGTAGTAACAAGTACCTATCCGATAAAGGTCGCAATATCACGTACCCAGTATATATTATATTTATATTAAAGGATTGTCTTATGCACTGTGGCATAAATAGTTACTTAAAGTAAATATATCAATAATAGAGTAGAGATTATGAAGGTCATTATGATTAATTAACTGATACGGTTAATAATAATCAAAAACTAGGAGTACTTTTGTAGAATATCTAATTTAGTATTTTCATGGCAATTTTAATTAGCACATATAATGGGGAAATTATTATATAACGTTATTTGGCTGAAATCGATGATGAAATGTTTATTTTTTAGTATAAAGCAATTAAAACAATTTATATTTCTCGCATTTTGTGTCTAAAATTCTATTAAAAAAACTTATATCGATTAAAATATGATAATTTTCTTTTCTAGGTAGACCAGTACAATGAAGTGCCAGACAATAGTGCTATAAGTGATACGAATAAACATTCCAATAGAACTATTGTTATAAGTAAATTAGATCCTAATGTATGTGAATTTGTACCAAATAATAACAGTAGAGGTTCTAATCATAGCCCTAGTATAAATAGTAAAGTCGATTTAAATGTTAATAGTAAAAATAGCCATTAAAGACAAGAAAATTAAAAAGACTGAAGCTTGCGATATAAGCTCAACTAAGACGTGCAGTGTTGGAACATCGTCGGTTGACAATTCAGAAGAAATGCAAGAAATGAGGCAAAAATTAAAAAGTAAAATAAACGAAGCGTCCAACACAACGTGTGTCAAAGTGAAAAAAGAAAGGAATATGGCGATTGCAATGCTAGTAAAATTACACACGCAACCCAACGCGGAGGAAAAGCCTAAGCTTATGACCCCAGATTATTATATGCGAAGTTTACCACAACATGTGACTTCTGATAATAATCAAGAAATAGCTAATTTAGATTGCAATGTAATTTCCAAGTCGATAAATCAAAATGATGACAAAACGACAGAAGTACGTGAAGCTGTTAGTACAGACGGTCCTGTATATGAAAATTTGAACAATTCAAATGATGCATTGGATAAACATATGATGGAATGTATACGGAAAGTTGATAATTGGTTCAATTCTAGGGTAGAAAGTGAGACTAAAGCCACGTCACCTCAACCGACAGCTTACTTCGGACCTATTAAATTTAAGAGGAAAATCAATAACAAACCCTTATCACCCGCTTCCGTTGAATTCGAAACAAAAATTCCGAAAGAAAGTGACAAATTCGTTCCATCCACGTATGCGAGTGAATTAACGAGAAAGTATGAAGAAAGAAACAAAATGGCGGAAAATGTGAGACAAGATATTTGGACTAACTTGGAAAAAGAATTGAAGGCAAAAGATGAAATTATAATGAAAAAACGTTTAGAATCAAACCAAGTTTAATCTAAAATTAATAAATTATTACTAATATTTTTTTATTAATAAGTTATTATTTTAATTCTTATTATTTTACAATTGACTTTGTCTTATATATACTTATATAATAAATAATTTTATTTTTATTTATTAAAAATAGATTATTTTTATTTTATCTGTGTAATGACTTAATTAGTACTAAATACTAATTTTATTACCTTTTGTAATTGTTAACAATTAAATTAAGACAAATATTAATTCATTTTTTATCTGTAATTATATTTAGTTTCTTGTAATGGACACAAAACAAGTACAAGACGTGTAGAATAATATGTTAAATGTAAGACGTACAGATGGCAGAAATATAATTTTTATTTTTTTTTTTCTCTTAGTATTTAGTAATTAGGGTTGTGCTTAAAAATTTTAAACATATTTTTTACATTACTATATACTTAAAAATGTATTTTTAATGTCTTTTGTATTTTTATATGTTACAACTATAATAATTAACTAAAGTAAGTTTAAAATATTTGTGAATTAATTTTTATATAATGAAGATAATATTTCTCTACATACATGAGTATCGTGAGAGTGATTTCTTTTATGTGGACTTTTTTTTTTAAATTTCACCTTTGTAAATTTGAGGCATTGTTGCTTTATAAATCAAATTATCTTCACTTATATAAAAATTAAGCATAAAATAAGCACAAGACGTGTAAAAATATGAAACTTGATTGTTGATATGCGACAGAGAGACATACGCACAGGAATTCGGCCTTTCGCAGACGACAACTTGGCGAATTTTGCGTTGTGACTTGAGCCTGCACCCGTACAAGATGCCAGCTGACCCGAGAGCTCAAGGTTAATGACCATAGACAGCGCCGTGTGTTCGCTGACTGGGCATTAGAGCAGTTGGAAGTTGACGCCGATTTTGGCAAAAAAATCATCTTCAGCGACGAGGCGCATTTTTGGATGAATGGCTATGTCAACAAGCAAAATTGCCGCATTTGGGACGAGACCAGTCCACACGAGGTTCACCAAGTGGCAATGTACATGCAGAAAGTCAGTGTTTGTTGCGGATTTTGGGCCGGAGGCGTGATTGGTCCGTATTTTTTCGAAAACGATAATGGTGTGGCCGTCACCGTCAATGGTGAGCGATACCGGTCGATGATAACCAACTTCTTTTGGCCTGAAATCCAGAATATGGATCTGGACAACATGTGATTTCAATAGGACGGCGCTACGTGCCACACAGCACACGCTACGATGGAAGTTCTGTACGATCACGCGTCCTTAATGGAAACCCCTTATATATATAAATTATTGTTTTAGAAAAAATACTTAAGGAAACCAATAAAAGTTCGAACCTCCGCCTTTTGGAAACCGTCCAAGTACTCTGACCAGTAAGCCTTGCGTTCTTGGAAAACAAAAATCAATGTTTAATGTTTTCTTTAAGTATTTTTTCTATCGATGGGATCAATTGGGGATAGGGGAGAAGGAAATAAGGGTTAAGTAAAACTTTGGCACATATCATTTATATATACTTAAAATATTGTCTTTGTAAAAAATAATAGAATAAAAGGAACGCCAAATTATATAAATATGAGACTAATGTTGGCAATAAAATTTGCATTTTATAATACCATTTTAATGTTACCAAAGACATACTTTGGGTCAAAATTAAAGATTAGTTTATTTTTTAATAATTTGTTTGATTATGACGACAATTTGTACTGATTCAAAATTATTTTCGAGATTGTGAAACAAGTATGATGAATTTTAATATACATGTCTATACTAATATTATAAAGAGGTAAAATTTGTTTGGTTGTAATGAATAGACTCAAAAGCTACTGGACCGATTTTAAAATTTTTTTCACTATTTTTAAGCTACATTATCTATGAGTAATATGGACTATATTTTATTTTGGAAAAAATAGAGCTCCGTAACATATTTGAGTTTTTTGGGAAGAAGCTGTAAAAATCAACAAGAAAAGTTACTTATTTTGCGTACGCTGCCTAAACTATAAAAGATCCAACCATACAATGTTTTAACTAATTGTAGATCTTATAAATATCTATAAAAAAGTCCACAAAACACTATATCTAGGAACACTATATCTAGGTTGGCTGGAAGAAATCTCTTATAGAGATAAGTCCACCTTTTTTAATGATATTTCTGTATTTATGTATTTCTCATTTTTTTTTTAATGCAATAAAGAATATTATATTTATCTATCATTGTCGAGTAAGGCACAACAACCATTTTTTTTTTATTTTAAAATCTTAATTTCTTTAACTGTTTTTAAACGCGGTTCAAAAGTCATCATCATTTTGCTGATCGTGTTTTTCTTGGGTAGGCTTTTTGAAGCGGCTTTCGTTAGTATTTTATAATTCTATTATAGAATAATATCTTTACAGACTGAAAATATTTTTAGAAAACTTATACACAAGATGATATTGAGGCTTGAACAACCGCCTTTAATATTTCGAGCAATCGCTCTACATATTGAGATCTAAAGTATTTTATGAATATTAATTTTATAAAGAGGAAAAAATTATAGGTTTGTTTGTTTATATTGAATAAACTCAAAATCTATTGGACCGATTTTGATAAATTTTGAAATGGAGATATCTTAAACACCAAGAAGGAAGAAGAGAGAAGGGGGTAAAATGAAACCTAAAGTTTTATATATTGAGAAATCGTTATTAGTCAGAGACATGAAATTTTGTGTAAATGCCGCTTGGACTACTAAAATTAAAAGAGGTCAAAGTAAACCTGACCCCGTAAAGCACACCATCAACTACTGACTGTCGATAATCTAAAAGTATATGCAGCTGGCGCTTCTAATTTTTTTACATCAACTTACAATATAATTGTTCATAATTCTCAAAATATGTTTGATTATTATTTTAACCTTGCATTTGTCTGGTTATTTCAAATATCCATACAGTTAGTCTAATTTTGGGGTTCCTACAGTCAAGACAGCTCTAAAATGGGAAAAGTTTCGGAAATTATTATTGAAACGCGAGCTGCCATCGTTGTTCTCCACAACGAAGGCAAATCTGATCGTCAGATAGCGAGTCAACTCAAGTTATCGAAGACTTGTGTTTATCGCACTATTGTGCGCTACAAGCAAACCGGCAGTAATCAAGATCGTCCGCGCTCTGGAAGACCGAGGGCTACGACTTCTAGTGAAGATAAATTTATTGTGGTGACCAGCAAGCGAAATAGACGTCTGACAGCCCCAGAAATTCGTGTAGAAGTAAACAAATCACGGGAAAAACCAATATTGGTGTCTACAGTGCAAAGACGATTGCGAGACGCTACGTTGTTTGGACGTGTTGCTGTGCGAAAACCTCTGTTAAAACCGCAGAATAAAAAGAAACGGATGCAATGGGCCCTAACCCATCGAGACTGGACCGAAGAAGACTTCAGAAAAGTTCTTTGGAGTGACGAATTGAAATTTGAAGTGTTCGGGTCAAAAAGGAGAATTTTCGCTCCGCCGAAGAAAAGATGATGCCGCAGTGTGTAGTGCCGACTGTCAAGCATGGTGGCGGGTCAGTCATGGTCTGGGGTTGTTTCTCTGGCTACGGGATTGGA
Source organism: Dione vanillae (assembly GCA_037178615.1). NCBI lineage: Eukaryota > Metazoa > Arthropoda > Insecta > Lepidoptera > Nymphalidae > Dione > Dione vanillae. The sequence continues at coordinate 480,600 of JAZFAU010000091.1, read as the reverse complement.
AACCTAGTCCAAATTAAAGACATCATGAAAAAGGTGCAATATAAGGAAATTTTGGAGAAAAACGCCACTCCCTCCGGACTAAAGTTAATCGGCCGAGGATTTATCTTCCAGCAAGATAATGTCCAAAACATAGTTCGAAATTATGTAGAGGCTATTTATACAAAAAACAGTCGGAAAAAGTATTAGAAAAAATGACCTGGCCTCCTCAAAGCCCCGATCTTAATCCCATCGAACTTTTGTGGGAAGAGCTGGATCGAAACGTTCGGGAACAGTGTGCAACTTCACAGCAGGCCATGTGGAATGCATTGGAGGAAAGCTGGAATAAAATCTCGCAAGAAACTATAGACAAACTAATTGCTCGCATGCCAAGATTGGTAAAAGAAGTAATAAAAAGGAAAGGAGGATATTTCGACGAAAAATGTGTTTAAACTCACTTGTGTGCATTTTTTTAAAAACAATAGTAATCTTCGAGACCTTCTTTTTTTAGTTTTAAATCTTATGTGTAATATGAAAATAAATTCAGTTTTCCATAAAGTTTTGAATATCTTGAGTTTTATTTGTTTTCTAATTTTTTTTCATAGTGGTCTCAAACTTTTGACCCGTAGTGTATATATATATATATATATATATATATATATATATATATATATATATATATATATATATATATATATATATATATATATATATATATATATATATATATATATATATATATATATATATATATATATATATATATATATATATATATATATATATATATATATATATATATATATATATATATATATATATATATATATATATATATATATATATATATATATATATATATATATATATATATATATATATATATATATATATATATATATATATATATATATATATATATATATATATATATATATATATATATATATATATATATATATATATATATATATATATATATATATATATATATATATATATATATATATATATATATATATATATATATATATATATATATATATATATATATATATATTCTTATATAAGTATATATGTGTATCCCATATTGATTTAAAAATATATATATACCTATGCAAAGCTGGGACGAGCTGCTCGTAGACTATAAATACAAAATCTTCTGTAATATATAGTCTGTATTCTCTACTAAGGCGTGTGTTCACTGTGTATGACCAAGGGGGTGAAACTCCCATACAAAATAAGTTTCAAAGGAAACTAGCGCCAACTCTCGCCCAGGACATAAGAAAGTTTGATATTTTTTATGTATTACGCCACTAGATGACATTAACAGGTAGGATAAATTATAAAATTAAAATTATTTCATTATTTTTTATTTTCTTTACTAATAATTTTATTTTCATTTTTAATGTTATTTTATTTTTCATATTTTAAATAAACTTAGTTTATTTATTTTAATGGCAACATTGTATAACTACTAAAGTATGGCAGCATACTTAACGTTTTTTAAAATTTGTGCTTTTGTGTTCTGGATGTTACTGAAATTTTCTTGGAGTTTATTTTGATAATTTAATATCACGTTGCCTTTTACTGGACTCTGATACTTGTTTTGACGATGTACCTTAGGAAGATACTCGAATCTTTGATTTGTTACGTCTACGGATTAACTTATTTTCTTTGCAGTAATGATGGTAAGTGTGACCAACAGGTTTTTTTAATTATATCGTTAACGATAATTAGCCGAAATATGTATTTGAGTAAAATATTTATTCATTTTCATTTAAAAGTGAGGATAATATATAATGGAGATACTAAATGTAACTTCTTAGTTATCTAACATACACATCGTATATGTTTATTTACTATACTCGTGTAGAAATTTGAGTTCGCCCATATTAATAAAAATGTTTAAAAAGGAATAAAACCGGATATGATAACCATTGACACTAAAATCAAAATTGTAATTATTCTAAGAAACCTATAAACATCTATATTAATTTTCACTTTATAATACTCATAATTTATGATTTATTATATTAGTTAACATAATATATATTTTTTATTGTTAAATTATTGTTGCCAAATTATTTTTATAAATGTAAGGCTTTTAATATTGATTTTTTATTATTTCAGAACACAAGACACTTCCCAACGAATGTCAGAAAACTGCTGAATTCTTTTATCTCTGATAAATTGTTAGATTCGCTTAATGGTCATTCTTATAAAGGCAAGTCATGTTGATTAAATTGATTAATAATCTTTTAAATTAATTACACATAGTTTAAAATATAAGCATATAAATTTTGTAAAAAAGAAATAAAAACTTAAACTAATAGTCAAGTGTTTTATTTTATTAGAAGATAAAACTTGTCTTGCAAAATACTATGTATATTACAACAACATTCATATCAACCAGATTTAAATTTTTTTTCTTTTAATAATAGTAATTTAAAAATATTCCTAATATTTTAAAAATATGCAATTCCGGATATTCTAAACTGCCACCTAGTGAAATTTTTTAGTACTAATAACGCCCTCTGTCGCACAGGTCAAAAAAGTTTGTATTGAAAAATATCGAGAGTTGCGCATCTATACAAGTCATGACAGATGACATGAGACGTGGCATATTATGTTATTGCTAATTTGTTTTGAAAATAACAAGTTTAGTTAATTAAATTGAACTATTAAACAATTAGTAATAAATTAAATAAAAATTTATTAAAAATTCGCTTAATAATAGCAAAGTCTTTAAAAAACTATAATATATAATATTTTACTTTATATGTGAAATATATATATTATTGACGAGTACGGTGAACTGTACTATTTGACCTTATTTAAAAGAAAACAATCTTAATAGAAATCTTTCGGCTTTTTCAATTTGATACGTATTGATAATTAAAAATGGCATCGCACTGGACAAGCAAAAACGCAATTCTACGAGATTTGTCTTTAGCTCAGGGACGTGAAGTACCAGTGGAATTGGCTAATACTGTAGGCTTTAATGAAAAACCGCCTGCTTTAAACTACACAGAAGGTATATGCTTAAATATTCACTATTTTAAAGCTATTGGCCTTATTGTGAATATTTAGTCATATTGTTATTATTATTTGTTTTCTGTATATTTATTGTTGTATATATTGTTTTTAGACACTGAAGAAGAATTTTACTCCAGTTGTGTAGGTGGAGGAGATTTCAATTCTGGGCCCGATTTAAATTTGATTCAACAAATGTTAGATATGGTAAGTGTTCTAAATTGTTATTACACAAATAAAACATTTTTAACTTATAAGAAAACAAGTCTAAACAATTATTTTTAATATTCCAGGTAAGAGAAGTAGATGTTACAGAAATTGACAATAAAGATACTAAAAATGAAAGTATTATTGAAATCAGTAAAATAAATATTTCTCCACGAAGTGTTCAACAAGATAGCTCTGTAAAGAATGATGATATAAAGTGCAAAAAAAAGAAAAAACGAAATGTTGCAATGGATTCCCTTTTTGCAACATATGGATATACATTCACTAATAATAATAGTAATGAAGAAGATAATGTAAACACTGTAAAAAACAATAATATTTCTAATAAATCTCCACCCCAGTGTCAAAACCAAAAAATAACAAGTCCGCTGGCTATTATGTTTAAAAAGAAATCTCCAAATAAAAATATTGATAAAGTTGAAGAAAATACCAGTGTAAATGAGATAGATTGTACAACTTTAGAACCTGCAAAATTTGTGCCATCAGCATTTGCAGGAGAAAAATATAAGAAGTATTTAGAAATGAGTAAAATACAGGAGAGAGTTAAAGAAGATATTTGGAGTAGAGTTCAGAAGAAAATGAAGGAGATTGATGAACTGAAAAGTATTGATAGGTATGTATTTTTCTTTATTATAACCATGTTTAATAAACATTATTGAATTTCATATGACACAGTTAACTTTGGATTTTATATCAATTTATCATTTTAAGGTTAGCATTATTATCAAAAACTCAACTGTGTAGGTACACAATTGCAAATCTTTTGCTCTTTTTTTTATTTATTTTGTTTAATGCAAGAGATTGGTCTTTGTTTTAACTAAAATAATAGTTTTTTAAGACAACATATATATGCATCTTAACTTTGTATTATGCAAAATATCTAAATGTATAATATTTAGATTTTGATTGTGATATATGTTTATTACAAAATAAATATTAGCATATATTTATTATTATATTTTAATAACTATACAAAATAATTAAATCTTTTACAGAAATCGAACAGGTTCTCTCTCCTCAACTACAAGCAACCAAGACACAAGTAATTCAGAATTTAAAGGTATATTTAGAACTTTTCCTTAATAGTATAAAAAAAATATATATAATTTTGAAGTGTCAAATTATTATTTAGTGTAATTATAGACACAATTACCAGTGTTGCAATAAATAGAAAATTGATAATTGTTGTTATTTTGAAAAGTGAACTTTTTTTTTCGAAGTGGAGGAAATAGTAATTTCATTTTTTGTCTAAAATTTTAAATAAACATAATAACACATTCATCTCTATGTATTACTAAAAGATTCATTAAACCTCCATTAATTCACTTAAATATTTACATACATACTTATTTATTTTTCTAGGTATGGATTTTGTCCGTCTTCCACAACACAGACATTTGTTAACTGGAGAATGTAAAGTGTGTCAAGTATTATGTGTGCATAGTGAAGAAGAAATTGAGAGAAATAGTGTGAAATAGTGTGAAATAGTAGAAATTACTGTTTATTTTTTAAAGAATGGAGTTATTGAAATAAATATTTGTTATGTGGAGGGCTTCCTAATAAACAAAACTTTGCTAGTTTATATGTGGTAAAATAATTAAGCCTCTAAATAAGTAAAGAAACATTAATTGCTCAAATTGCTCAAGTGGTTTGTTTATATTGAAAGAATGAGTGATGTGAGAATGATAAAAAAGATATATGAATTAAAAGTGAGCGGTAAGAGAGGCAAGGGGAGACCTCGGTTGACTTTGGAAACCACATTATACCAGAAGACATTGGAAGAAGGTCACATAAAAAGCATGAGATTAAAACCAGAAATTGTGTTAAATTATAGATGCTATTTATTTTTATAGGAAAAAAAGGCAATGAGCCTTCATTAACAAATTATAAATAAATCTCTTGATAAAATTGCTGTTGTTATTTTTTCATGTATACTATATACATCTATGTATATATAAATAATAATTAATTGTTTAAGTTATCATAAACATATTGTGATCTTTAAGTAATTGAGGTTTTTGAGTAAAAATACCTATCTACATGTTACTGTAACACAAAGAAAACATTTTTAGGGTTCCGTACAAAAATAAAAAAAAGGAACCCTTATAGAATCACTCGTGTTCCTGTCCGTCCGTCTGTCACAGCCAATTTTCTCTGAATTTACTAGACCGAATCAGGTGAAATTTGGCAGGATGGTGTAATGCCCTGGCCCGAACACAGATGTGTAACGTAAAAAATATTTTTTTGAAATAAGGGTAATTTTTCGGGGGATAAATTAGGTAATTAAAAAAAAAATTGCGAACCTTACTGAGTCATATATCAAATGAAAGGGCTTTTTATCAGGATCTGGAATATATTTTTTTTAATTTTTTAAAATAAATAGTTTGATGATATTCATGAAAAAAGCCGAAAATTGACAATTCCCTCCCCCTAATCTCCGAAACTGCTGGGCCGAAAAATTTGAAAAAATTACTGAATATAGTTTATGGCTTGTAGATTACAGGAAAACCTATAAGGATTTCATAAATTGAAAATAAAATGGTAAATTCGATAAATAATGTTTTTAGGTAAAAAACGTTTTTAGGGGAAATATTTCACTATATTGTGTACGGAACCCTTTCCACGCAAGATCAACTCTCACTTGACCGGTTTTTTTTTCTATCCATATCCATTCCATTCTCAATTCTTCAATCTTGTTTTGTTAGTAAATCACTCACCCTCGTAAGGTGCTCACTCTCGATTGATGGGTATGCATAGGGAACCGCAGGAACCGTCGGGACGTAGTGTTAAGACACTCCGTTCCCTGCTTTCCGCCTTTTTAGAGACATTGTATATTGAGTGGTGGAACTCAACGCCCCACCTTGCCGATTTGTGAAATCGAAGAAAATGGAAATGAAACAATCCATCCTCCAGTGCGAATCGAACCCACAAACGGTCGCGTTTACAGGAAGACTTCTGATGCGCCACGATGGTCCTCAACGATCCTTCAATAGATTTATCATTAACGACTGATTTCCAGAGCATAAGTATAAGGTAACGCCAGAAGAAGTATTTAAAATTTGTTTAAGTATATTTTGGCCATTAAAGACTTTGTTTTTCCGTTAAATTACATTAGATAGAAGATGGTGGACAAATTATAATACCTTTTTAATTAGTCTTAACTACCTTGTATTGAAACTTCGTTCGGTATTTGAAATCTTAAAGTGAGTGACTTGTTCTTCTTCGCTTTGGAGAATAGTGAATTCTTAAGTGGAAAACGAAGTCACGTTTTAATTTATTAAAATATTTTCTTTTTATTGTACATATTAATGTATCGAAGAACTGAATTTACACGTTATATATTTTTCTATATATTTTTTTAATTTTCATTTTTATCACACCTTTTTAATAAGTTCATTGAACTGTTATAAATTTCCATGTAATACATACCGTATCCATATCATAAATTCGTTGGTTTTCAAAAAGTGAAAACTAAGTAAGATAACATATTATTTAATTAATATTTATTTAAAATAATTTATTATTTTTTTATTTTCTTATAGGGTTATACCTTTAGAAATATACGAATCTTCGAATTCGTATATTTCTAAAGGTATACTTTAGAAATATACGAATCTTCGAAATATTTATTTAAACTCGTATGTTTTTTTTTAAATAACAATTATTTCATACATGTTTTAGAAAAATAACACATTAGTTTCCGACCCCAGATTGTTTCTCCCTCTCTTACCCTGTCATATGGAGGATAAACATAAAGTTTACTCAGAGTAGAATCGAATCTATGACAATATACGAGATATCGTGTCTTTATCGTGACTGAATGAACTGCGCCAAGATGTCGTTAATGTTGCTAATTGAAACTAAATAAATATTATTATAAATTTTTCCACTCAGCCTAATAACTACGTTATTTTAATTTATCTATTACGTTTTTTTACGTATATTCTTCAATTCTCCATTCACAGAGATTCTCCATTCAGAGAATATGCAATTCTCCATTCAACAGTGACATTAGTGAAGAAAATCTCAACTGGCACTCGCGAACATCACTAGTTAAAAGAAGAATAGGTTTGGCATAGTGAGTGTCGCAGCACTCCATTCTCAGTAAAAATCAAACAAACCTGGAAAAATGAAATTAAAATTTTTTGGACAATATAATTACGCTCCTAATTATTTAATAATAGTTATATGTCTAATTTGCTGTAACTTGCAAAGAATCTTTTTGTTTTTTTTTTTTATTTTTTGTAATATTTTTCTAATCATTTAATACTATCATGTCTAATTCTTAAGGTGACCCATATCCAATAAGTAAGAAGAAATATTAAGAATTATTAAACTTTATTTTATAATTAAAATTGAAATAACATCATCGCTCTTGGCACTTTTGGTACCTGGGCCATTTTTGGTTTACTATTGGACCGGTTTCTGTCTGTGGCCCATATAGTATAAATATGGTTTACCATTTTTTGTTTTTTTTTGTCTTTTGAAGTACAGAATCTGGAAAATATACGCAATAAAATATGAAGTAACACGTTTCTTAAGCATACAAGGTACATAAATGAAACAATATAAAATAATCATCATATGTAATTTTTTCTTTTTACTAATATGAGTGATGTAATGAAAATCCATTTCCACGAGATGGAATCGAACCCAAGATCGTCGCATTTACAGCCAGGCGCTATGCAACTGCGTTACGACGTTGTTAAAAAAGATTATTTGTAATCAACTTATTTCCTGACAATGTTAAGACCTTAACAATGTTATATTTTTTTTAATAGGTTATTATTTAACAACTTACACGGCATAAAGTTACATAGACTTTATATAAGATTTTCTTTGAAATACCTTAAATATGCTTGAAACCTTTTTCTTGTAATAAAATAACAAATTATATAGCGCGGAAAAAAGAACTGTTAAGTCTGTGTACTATTACGTAGTTAGAATGTATTTGAACAAAATAATGTTTATAGTATATCTACTGCAGGTATATGCAGAAACTGCAGCCTTATCAAAAGCTGTTCAATGATCGGTCTTTTCTTATCATATGATAAGCTAAAAAAACGAACTATGCGAATAATAACGAATAAACTCACATTTCCATTGTCTCTGGCAACTAGGTAATGCGTGGCGTTGATGTTTCGCCACTCAACACGCAGTGAAGGCCGTCGTTGTGCAGAGGCGTAAGCGTCTGCCTGTAAACGCGACGGTTGAGGGTTCGATTCCCACTCGGGGAAGATGGATTTTTCTATTTCCATTTTTTTCGGTCTGGAAACTAGGTAAAGCGCGGCGTTGAGTTCCGCCACTCAACACGCAATGCCTCGAAAAAGGCGGAAAGTGGAAGAAAGCAGGAACTAAGTAACGGAGTGTCTTAAAACTAGGTTCCTATAGTCCCTGTGGTTCTCTCTGCCTACCGTGCGGAATAAAGCGTAAGGCTAAATATAATAGCTATATATAGACTAAAAGAACCTAAACTCAAAATATGATAGGCTAAATAACAATAGGCTAGAACCTTTTTTGTTTCTATGCTCATCGTATGTGTAAATATTACGGAGAGTGGGGAAAATTCCCTGTTGGTCCAAAAAAGAAACATTGAGATTTCATTAACAAGTTAAAAACATTAACACTGTTCAATAGTCTAATAGATTTGACAATGGATTGATTATAACTACTTTATTATTTGACGTTTTGAGACATTTAGTTAATATAAATAAGTTACACTTTGAAGCTATCGTAGTGCAGTGAAGAGTGTTTCAATGTAAGCACGATGATAGTGGGTTCCTTTCCCATTTGGGGGAATTCCACGAACAGACATAAAGACAAGTTACGTAGAAAGTCCAGACTGTAATGTAATTAAGGTGAGAGGTGAAATTAGAAGACAAAATATATATATATATATATATATATATATATATATATATATATATATATATATATATATATATATATATATATATATATATATATATATATATATATATATATATATATATATATATATATATATATATATATATATATATATATATATATATATATATATATATATATATATATATATATATATATATATATATATATATATATATATATATATATATATATATAAATTTTCTTAGTTATTTAACCTTAATACTTTCGTTCTGTTCATTTTGTGATCACTATTCCACTAATGACTATTGGCTGGATAAATAAAATATAATCAATTTTCATTGGGTACATAAGTACAAAAAATACTTCCTAAAATGTGAACCAGCAACCATCGTAACCGTTTCCACTGCGCCTTAATATATATTCAGTATAAACAGCTGTTAATAATATTGTCAATTCAATATCATGTAGTCATTGAGTGTAGACCAATTAGTAAAGACGTTTAGTTGCTCTCAATCGTTTAGTGCCATACCGCGTCAAGACTTGATACAACGTGTGCCTTGTGATTAGTGGGAGAAAACTTAGAAATTAGTAGAAATACTTTATTGAGTGATTTTCTTCTATTAGGTTTGTTAATAAGTAAGTATATTTATGTTATTTAATACGAAGAATAATAGTATATATATATATATATATATATATATATATATATATATATATATATATATATATATATATATATATATATATATATATATATATATATATATATATATATATATATATATATATATATATATATATATATATATATATATATATATATATATATATATATATATATATATATATATATATATATATATATATATATATATATATATATATATATATATATATATATATATATATATATATATATATATATATATATATATATATATATATATATATATATATATATATATATTTTATTTTGCGGTTAAAAATATATCCTTATATAAAAGCAAAGCAATATGTTAACCACCTAATGATTTTTTTAAAATTTAATAGTAAACAAACTAAATTAGTTGTATATTGCTTTGAAATGACATATTGTAGTTTTAAATCGGAATATTCTTGATAGATATTAGAATTCCTTTAAATGAAGCTCGTTGTTTTGGTTATCTACATCTATATATTTCTGTTATATCATTTAAATTTAAACCGAATAAGGGTAATTTTCACTGAGTTTGATACTGAAAAACGGTCAGGTAAAAAGCATGAGGTCCTCTGTATGGCATGTATGAAGAGGTTTATGACTGTGGACGAGGCGAAAGAGGTAAGCAGGGACCGCATGCGTTTGGCGCTGCGTTCTCTCTGCCTACCCCGCTAGGGATAAAGCGTGAGGCGTGAGTATTTAAATTTAAAGCCAGTGTATATTTTGTTGAATCGGTGATAATTAGCCATTTTCAGTTTTATTACTCAGGTTTCTTATTTAATTAAACTATAATTATTTCTTTTTATCCGAATAGTTTTTCTGTAAGTTTAAATTAAGAGATTGTCTAAGAGATATATTTGAAATTATTTTAAAAGTATATGAGAATTTAATTAAAAAAAACGAATGAATAAAACTTGATCTAGCAATGATACTACAGTACTTTTTTGTTCTATAGCAATTACATATTCCAATATATATTAATATTAATTAACATCCTATTAGGTAAATTGTCATATGGAGAATGTTTCATCGTTTCGCAAAACTTTAAGTAAATAAATCTATACTTTGTTTGGAATTTTTCTTTCTATACATTTTAAAGGAAAAACATATGTTTAGTTTGTTTTGTGTTTTAAATAATAACTAATATTTAAATTAAATTAGCATCGTCCTTTACTCCGCTCATAGCATGGTAGGCAGTAGGCATAAAAAAATTACCCAATTTATACCCAGATATTCGCCAAGTTACTTAGGAAGTAAATGAAAATCGTCGGGAATCGAATCCGAAACTGTCGCACTAAAGCCTTAAAGGCCTCTAACTAAAGAAAAAATTAAAATTCATCTAAATATAAGTTATAGAAACAATGACTAAGTTCCGTAGTCAACTTTAAAAGGCATATACTATAACAATAATTATAAATTTAAATAACAAACAGGTTGATTTACAAGAACCCATGTAATTTATGATCTCAAATAGTTTATTACCATTGTATCGTTTACATATTCACTTAGCTAGTGCGTATATTTGTTCTATATATTTTTCTCAACACAAGGTGTTTTAAGAACTTGATTAAAAATAAAACACAGGTATTAAAAACCTACCAAAAATTTTTCTGGCAGCTTACAAATACATATATGTTAAATAAGTATATATATATATATATATATATATATATATATATATATATATATATATATATATATATATATATATATATATATATATATATATATATATATATATATATATATTATATATATATATATATATATATATATATATATATATATATATATATATATATATATATATATATATATATATATATATATATATATATATATATATATATATATATATATATATATATATATATATATATATATATATATATATATATATATATTCACTTTCACTTAGATAACACACTTGAGTAATTTACTCATACAGACCTACTTCATAAACTTATCGTCTTAATTTCATTAAATTAAAATTGATACTAAATTTAAATAATTAAATTCTTCACTTATCTTAATGCATTGTAATTTGTGGATATAGAAATTGACGAAGCAGTGATGAGTAATGTATACATTTTCGCGATGGTTGCAGGTTCAATATCTTTTCCGTAATCTTACTATAACTATCTATATAAATACTAGTAACATTACTTATTTTTAATGTAATAAGATTACTTTTCCGTTCAATTTACGTTATTATTGAAATAGGCTAACGTCTTTTCTATTTAGTTACGTAATTATTTAAAACACAAAAATAAACTTAAATAAATATAAAGATAACAATTTTCTTCCTCAGATAAAAATGGTACATCACAACATACAAATTGGATTGGAAAACGTAGCACGAGACTTGGTAAGTTTATTTTCTTATAATTAACGTATAAATTCAATTTACCATATTTAGTTTAGTCACTCGTTCTGTTAGTATTTCTTTCATGGAAGAAAGCTACAACTGTCAAGAAACTAATTTGAGAGAGAGAATAACAACTATTTTGAGAGATATTATCGTGTATGAATGCGAAAGCTTTTTATTAGCTAATATTTTGGGTCTTTGGAATGTATTGGGTAATATAATAACAAAACTGTTCGCTTTTTGGGGCTCCCATTAATATTAAAAAATGTGCGATTTTAGGTTCTTTGTTTTCTTCATAAACATACATATAATTAGTAGTCATATGATTAGGTCAATTTTAGATAATGCACCTAGTTCAAATTTAATGATGTCTACTACTGATGTCTACTGTCTATTTTGAAACGTATTCTTATTATATAAATATTAATTTTATTTACAAAAGCAAAAGTAAGTGATAAGAGAGGTAAGGAGTGACCTCGGTCGACCTCGAAAACACAGTCGACTGTCGAAGATACTGGAGGAACGTCACATAGAAAGCATTAGGACTCCCGGGAGAGCGGAGCCCGGAGATAAAGCGTGACGATATGTATGTGTGTACATATATTTTTTCGGAATATGAGTTTAAAAATAGTTATACATAACTTGTATATATAAATATGTATTATCGTCGTCATGAAAATTACAAAAAGAGACCATATCATACTCCAGTGTCCATAAATAGCATAAATTACCATAATAATAGTACGTCATTCAGATAATTTGCATTTTTTGACAATTTAAACTGAACATTTTATATATTTGCCAAGCTAAAATTTTGTAGTAATTAAATTTAAAAGACATCGTAGCTCAATCTGTTTCATTGGACCATTCCATGTGGTTCATTAGTGTAGGTTCAAAGCCCGAGACAAAATAAATTTAAGTTAGATGAAGTGCAGTTTTGAACTCCGTTACTACACTTCGTTAAGATATACTGACTAAGCAACCCTAGGTCCCTGATTCTTAATAATGGTAGAAAAATAATTAAATAATTATATTTAATATATGTACATCTTGATATAAGACTTGATGACCTTGGTAAATATCGTGCGTATGAACCGGAGAAATATTGTCTACATATATTTTTAACTTTTCGCCGTATCCCAAACATGACAGGATAGAGAAAACAAGGAACTTAATAGCTTCGCGCTTTATTCTTCACATAGCAGGGTAGGTAGAGGGAACCGCAGGTACCATGGGACCTAGTGTTAAGACACTACACTCAACGTTTTTCGCTTTTCGAAGTATTGTTGAGTGGAGATCAACGCCGCGCTGTTGCGGAGGTTCACCATTTTAGTATGACATAATGCGGTGTTAGGTACCGCTGCTCCACACACAATGCCTCTCTCTGTTAGGCGAAATAATTCCCTGCTCAGCTTCTCAGTTCTTCGTAGAACAAATTTAAACAACAAGTTGAGTCAAGCATATAAAAATTTCAAACGCATGGCTTAGCGGTCAGAGCTTGCACGAATTGCAAGAGACACATGTTCAAATCCCGCGGCGTTTAATTTTTTTAAGTTCATTCTATCCGTTGTGTGAATTAACACTTTAAAAATCATAAAATTAGATGTTAGATATCTTTATTTAAAAACAAAACAATTATATAGTGGATTATTACACATAATATTAGCACGTAAATGTATTCGTTTGTGTATATATTAGATAGTTAGCGAGTTTGTACAAATATGATTATGTTTATAGCGTCACACTTACAAAATTAGCGTTACGAAAAATAGAATTGAAATATGTACATTATACACCTACAATAAACATGGTGACCAAGGTCAGGGTTTTGATGTTTGTCCAATGATTTACATAGATGTTAAATATTATATTTTTTTTTGTAGCTTTACGTTTTATCTTTTATATGGCAGGGTAGGCAGAGGGAACCGCAGGAACCATGAGAACCTAGTGTTAAGAAACTTCGTTCTCTGCTTTCCGCCTTTTTAGGGCATTGTGTGTTGAGTGGCGGAACTCAACGCCGCGCTGTGCCTGGTCACCAGAGCGAAAAATATGGAAATAAAAAATCCATCTTCCTCGAGTGGGAATCGAACCTACAGACCGTCGCGTTTCTTTAAGTATTTTTTCTATCCTCAGTGTGGATTAACACTTTAAAAATCACGAAAATATATAAAATTCTTTTTATTTTAAATCATTTACTAAGAGATATTTCATTTTAATCCATTTCATTCAATCGATCAATGCAGTTACCTTAGAGACAAGCTCTTCTCTACTGCGCCACGAGAGCCTCTTAAACATATGTTAAAGTAGAAGTTCTTTATATAATTACCTATATATCACCGATTCGGCTTTTAGTCTTGTACAAAAGAACTAGTGTGGTTCACTTAATAAGATCTTTGATTTTTGCGATTTTTATACATTTTAAATAAAACAATTTAAACGCGTAGATTTTCATTATTTTGAAAACTGTAGTTCATCATCATCCTACTATTCTTGAAAAAAGGTTATTTTTTATATTTTTTAAACCACTTGTTATTTTTAAACCACATATTATTTGCCATATATTTTTTATTAATTTTTTTTAAATTTTAGTTTTTTTTAATTTTATGGCAATACACACATGCTTACAGCTTAACCCGTATTGCATTATTACTAATTTAATAGAATTGAACGAATTCAGTGTATCAATTAAAAACATTTAATATATTAGAAGTTAATTTGTTTACTTATATCACTAATTGCGATTATATTTTAATCGTCGTTAAATACGAGTATGTATCTGCACTGCCATTGCCATTACGTCAAAAGTAATGTTTGTATAATTACTTGTCACTATGGGATTTTACTCGAAGGCTGGAAAACATTTGCACTTTAATATAACATTTACGACCGAAGTCGTGAGCATGAAATGGTTTTATTGTTTCAAAAAAATTATTATGAAATACTTATAGAGTAAAAAATTAAAGTGTTTTTCATAAATATTTCTAGAAATTAAAAAAAACATATGAGGACTGTCGTGGCGCCTCAGCGTCTGGATGTAAACGCGAGAGAGGGCGGGTTCGATTCCCAATCGGGGAGAATGGATTTATCATTTTTATATTCTTCCCTTTGGTAACTAGGCAAAGCGAAGCTTTCAGTTCGCACTCAACACGCATGGCTTTGAGAATTAGAAAACGGGGAGCATAGTGAACACTATGTTTCCGAGGTTTCTGTGATCCCCTCTTCCTACCCTGCTATATGTGGCGCGATAAAGAGTGACGCTAAAAAAATATTTATTTTATTTAAGTATTCTTACCTGTCTTGTAAGTCAACATTAGGTCATAGTCTTTAAAGTCTATTTTCCCACACGATACTGGGTTTTTCACTTTATACTAAACGTCTCTAACTAGGATGCGTGAGCGGGATTCAGCGTTATAAACAATACGTATATATGTATACATTTACATTTTGTAATATGATTTTTTTTTCTCTTTTACGCATTTCTTGCATATTGTGCAGAGAACAGAGAAAACTTAAAAAAATATATAATTTTCATAATAAATTATGTAAAATATATACAAATTATTCATAAAAAAATCAAGATTGCTCTCACACACAGTACAGTGAGATTATAGTAATTTTAAAATTAATCTAAAATATTTATTATAATTTCTATTTTTTATTTTTACAGCAAAATGCAAATCCAGTCGATGTACCAAATGCTGAAACAGAGCGTAAAGGCAACGTCACGTACGGCATCGACGACGTGCCGCCTTGGTACCTGTGTATATTTATGGCACTACAGGTAAAGTTTGTTATTCTTATAATGAATTCGAATTGTCTTTAAGGGATATTATCAAAAATAATAAAGAATTGGTACAATTATAAGTGTAAGAAAAGTCGTATTGAGTAGAAACTCGATTAACCGGACAATTATTGTTGTACATTATGGGATATTCAGAAATCCGGATAATTGAAAGTAAATACATATGAATACAATCAGGAATTTGGGTGGTGAGTATATATACCTACCAAAGTACCTAATGTTAAACGTGATTAAAA
The DNA here is from genome assembly GCA_037178615.1 of Dione vanillae. Taxonomy (NCBI): domain Eukaryota; kingdom Metazoa; phylum Arthropoda; class Insecta; order Lepidoptera; family Nymphalidae; genus Dione; species Dione vanillae. The sequence continues at coordinate 464,383 of JAZFAU010000091.1, read as the reverse complement.
ACAACTAGTGCATATTAACGAAAATCAATGTTAATTTAGAAATTTGTCTGAAAATATTTGGAAACTGACATTTGATGTCTAATTGTAAAACGGGATTAGAAGCCATTTTCGCAAATACTACTTATATTGGATACTTGAATACCGAATAACCGAATCCGTATAACCGAGGGCCGGATAATTGAGTTTGCATAAATCTCTAATGAATGAGATATATACTCATATACAGACTAATATAACAAAATAGATTAAACCTGGTAGGATTTGTTCCTAATAGTATATATATAAGTAACAAATTCTATCAAATTTAGTCTGTTTCATTAAATACAGAAGAAGAAGAACATAACAAGAAGAGGCAGAAAATATATGAAAAGACACATTAAAAGACAGGAGGAGGACTGTCGTGGCGCAGAGGCGCAACGTGTGCCTGTAACGCGACGGTTTCTGGGTTCGATCCCCAGTCAGATAAGATGGATTTTTCTATATCAATTTTCTTCGCTCTGGCAAACTAGGCAAAGCGCAGCGTTGAGTTCCGCTACTCAACACGCAATGCCTCGAAAAAAGGCGGAAGGCGGGGACGGAGAAAGCAGGGACTAAGCAACGGAGTGTCTTAACACTAGGTTCCCACGGTCCTGGCAGTTCCCTCTGCCTACTCCGCCATGTGCGGGATAAAGTGTAAAGCTAAAAAAAAGACTAAAGTGAATGAAAAGAAAGTAAAATAATTAAAAAGAACGGTGTATCTTTGGAATTATCTTAGTAGTTTCAGCGTCATTATATTTTTTATAAAGGCATGGTTAGTTTTAAAAATAAATATTACGACATTCAATTTTAAATAACTAGATTACTATGTACTTAAGATTGGGTTCCTATGGTTCTTGTGGTTCCATCTGCTTACCCTGCTATAAGCGGGATGAAGTATAAAGCTATATTTATAATAAACATTTTTTTTCAGCATTACCTAACAATGATAGGCGCGATAGTGGCTATCCCTTTTATCCTGTGTCCAGCGCTCTGTATGGAGGAAACCGACCCGGACAGATCCAACATAATATCTACCATGATATTTGTGACAGGTGAGGAGTCTCGACTATTAGTGATACATACATATGTACATAACTAGAAATAGCAGCTATAACTAGATTGCAACGTATCTCCAATTCTTTCATGGGGCAGTACACTTTTTTATAATAGAATCACAGAAAACGTCCAACAATGCTCTATATCACAATTTAAAAGAATTGTGAAAAGACGTTTGTGTGTTAAAAGTTATTACCTGATTAATAATTTTTTAAATGACAACATACTTTGGGAATGAGATGCTCGCTTCAGTCTGTTTCAAACGTGCCATTATTAAAAAGGAATAGTAGCTTCACGCTTTTATCCCGCACATGGCAGGGTAGGCAGAGGGAACTGCAGGAACCATACGAACCTAGTGTTAAGACACTCCGTTACTTAGTCCCTGCTTACTTCGTCCCCGCTTTCCGCCGTTTTCGAGGCATTGCGTGTTGAGTGGCGGAACTCAACGCCGCGCTTTGCCTTCGTTGCCAGAGCGAAGAAAATGGAAAATAGAAAAATCCATCTTCCCCGACTGGGGATCGAACCCAGAAACCGTCGTGTTAGTCGCGTTACAGGCAGGCATTGCGCCTCTGCGCCACGACGGTCCTCTAAAAAGGAATAACTGTATAATTATATGACCTTTTTATAAAAAATGTTCTGATTCTTCTCAGATATGAGGCGTTAAATTTAGCGAACCTGTGGTAATGTTTTTGACGTATCATGTATTCTTATTTTAAATAAAATTATTTGAATTTAAATTCACACTCTACCCCTAGCGGGGTAGTTAGAGAGATCGAAGCGCCAAGCGCTGCGGTCCCTGCATGCCTCTTTCGCCACGCTCACTGTCATTAGCCTCTTCAAACATGGGAGTCCAGGGTTCTCATGTTTTTTATGTGACGGTCATCAAGTATCTTCGATACTGTGTTTACGAAAGTCAACTTACCTCTTACTTACTACTAGAAAACTTACCTCTCTACTCACTCAGTTTTGTATCATATACCATTTTTAACGTGTTTTCATTACTCATTATATTATTATTGATATTTTTTATTGTTAGTGTTGGCTATAAAGTTTATTATTTTATTTTGATTATTATTTGGAAATTATATAATAAAATGACCATATTTGTGAATTTGCTTGGAATAGAAGAAATCATGATTTCCTCGGGATAAGCTTAAATTTTGGTTTGGTCCCAGTGTTCCAGGGACGAATTCCTTACATTACCAAAAGGCGGAAGAATATGGATCTTAAATTTAATAATTAATCCCAGAAAAGAACCAATACTTATAGTGTATACTACATAAATCGGTTTCAAAATATAACAATATACGTAGTCCATTCAGTTTAAAGCTATAATCATTATATTTTCGTATAGGTACGTATACAGAGTACACTCCACTGTAAGTACTATGTATATAAAACGTCACGATCGAAATCTTTCCACGATTACGTTAATTCTTTAACACTATTTAAATAAAACAGATAAACACACTTGTATGGCCATAGTATATTGCTATTATAAAGGCAATTTACAAATACATAGCTTTAGTTGATAAATATATTAAATATATGCTAATATATTTAATAGTATTATAACTAAAGCTATGTATTTGTAAATATATTAAAAAAGTGCAGCGTTGAGTTCCGCCACTCAACACGCAATGCCTCAAAAAAGGCGGAAAGTGGGGACGGAGAAAGCAGGAACTAAGCAACGGAGTGTCTTAACACTAGGTTCATATGGTTCCTGCAGTTCCCTCTGCCTACCCTGCAATATGCGGGATAAAGCGTGAAGCTATTAAAAAAAATATATATATGCTAATAGACTTCAAAATATGTTGTAAAATTTTTATCCTTATCTGTAATAATTATATATCATTTGTTTGTTTGTAACCTTCATAGTATACTAGGGGAAAAATCTAATTTTTTTTTAGCTTCACGCTTTATCCCGCATATTGTAGGGTAGGCAGAGGGAACTGCAGGAACAATAGGAACCTAGTGTTAAGACACTCCGTTGCTTTAGTTACTGTTTTCTCCGTCGTGGGAAAATCCTATTCACCGGATGATATGTCACTGTGCATATATCAATTCCCATCTTTTCCATCGGCATAAATACTAGAATATAGTGACATTAAGTATAGATTTTTGTTTATTTAATTACAAAAAGATACAGGATATATAGAAGTTATTTTGTTTAGATGTATAGAAAGGTTTTATAATTTTCTTTGTAGTAGTAAAATATAAAAATAAATGAAGACGTCAGAAGCCGTTGGTGGTAATTTGATATAAGGTAGGTGCGGCCAATAAGGCCTATCGGGTAATAAGGCCTAAGTAACAGAAACACAACTTTAAATGGTTCCCGCTAAGCGAAATCACAGTCATAGGTAGCAAACCATCCTAGATGGCGCCCCAAACTTGTTACGACTCGCAAGCCCGCGTGCTGCCGCCAGTGCGGCATCGCTCATTGTGGCCGGCGGACACAAGTCTCGATTTATAATATAACGGTCGTACCAAACGTAAGTATTTTTTTCATTTTTACACTTTTCCACATTATTTTATAGTTAACTTTTCTATTAGTTAATGTTTTAAAGACCTGTATTGTACAAAGTAGTATAAATTAGACAAAATAATAATATTTTTAACTTTTCTTGACAATGTGGTTGGTTGTTAATAAGGCCTATAAAATTTAACCATAGGCCTTATTACCCTCCTTTATTAATGTCATCAAGTGACTATTTTACTGTTTATTTAAGACCTTTAGAAATGAAATAACTACTGTTTTTAATTGATTTATGGTTTTCAGGCAAACCTCATAATCACAATGCCTCCCAAGCGAGCATTGTGGTCTGAAGATGATCTGGTGGCAGCGGTCAGAGCAGTGCAATGTGGACGGTTGAGTACGTACAAAGCTGCTGAAAGGTACAAAGTACCCAGAAGAACTATACGAAACCACCTCCAGACCGTCAGTTTAAAAAAAACCTTGGGCCGAAAACCTTTACTTAATGAAGAACAGGAAGCTGAGCTTGTGACTAGAATTGTGAGGTTTGCTGCAATAGGATTACCTGTTACTCCAGAGATTCTCCGCCGGTTGGTCTTTAAATTTTGCGAGACGAATGCCATCAATCATCCCTTCAATCAACAAGCTAAAGTTGCTGGTAAAGATTGGTTTAAGGCGTTTATGAAGAGACATCCGGAGATATCACGACGAAAGGCTCAGTTTATGAACCCGGCAAGGGCTCAAAAGCTTAATAAATTTATCGTAGATGATCATTTCCAGAGACTGAACGAAGTTTATGATAAATTGGATCTCAAAACTCGTCCTGAGAAGATTTACAACATGGATGAGAAGGGCTGCCGCCTAACGATTCATCACCAGCAGACTGTTTTGGCACAGAAGGGAGCTAAAAGGGTTCATTTACAGTCGTCGGAACACGCCGAAAGTGTCACCATCGCCGGTTGTGTGAACGCACTTGGTACTAGCATACCACCAATGATAATTTTTAAAGGCAAACGTTTGAAGCCTGAGTTATATGATAATTTACCACCGGGATCATTAGTAGAAAAATCTACAAAAGGTTATATGACAAATGAACTGTTTAAAGAGTTTTTGAAGCACCTAGCCCGCTACAAAACTCCAGGAAAGTGCCTCTTAATATTTGACGGAGCAGCTTGTCACTTAGATTTATCCATCGTGGAAGTTGCAGATTCACTCGACATAGCATTGTACTGCTTACCTTCCAATACAACCCATGAACTGCAACCACTTGACAAAGCTGTCTATCGATCATTTGAACACCACTGGGATTCAGAAGTTTTATTATTCAAGGAACAAAATCCAGACAAAAAGCTTACCAAGGCACGCTTCAATATTATATTTACTACTGTCTGGTCTAAATGTATGACACATAGTAACATAACAAGTGGTTTTAGAGCGACTGGTTTGTATCCATTTAATCCGCACGCTATTCCTGAAACAGCCTTTGCTCCATCTGTATTGTCAGAAGCTCCCGCTTCTGTACCAGTCGTTGTAGATGTAGAAAATTCGCCACCTCGCGTCCCATCTAGGCCAACAGCTTCCGAGACACTGCAGACATCGACGTCCATGCAAGAACAAAGAATTGATAATACCCCAAAAAAATCATCTAAAATGTTTTACAGAATGGTTTACAGTAGTTCTGATGAGGATAATGTACCTCTCGCTCAAGTGAAAAGAGCATCATTTAAGCAACTCCTACCTACACCAGCTAAAAATATCGAAAAGACACCAACAGTCAGAAGAAAAGCCATCAATTATAGAGGAACTCCAGTTACCAAAGACCTGTTTGATACAAACAAAAAAGAAAAAAATACCTCAAAAATTAAAACCACAAAAGGAGCAGAGAGCAGGAAAGAGAATAGAGAAAGTTGGTACTGTCACGCATGTAAACAAGAGCAAGAGACTGCTATGAGGATGTGTTGCAAATGCAGCAAGTGGTACCACGAGGAGTGCGTTGGTTTAACAGAGGAGTATGATGATGATTTTGAGTGTCCAGATTGTGCCTAATTAAAAAAAAAAATGTTAATTTTAAGTCTTTACTGTGATTATCGTATTACTATTATTTTATGGATCTCAATTACCAAATATAAGAAGATTATTTCATTTATTTTTGTAGTTTAAAGTCTTAGGCCTTAATATACTACCAGAGTTTAATAAGGCCTATAGACAGTGTTTTTTAAAATGTTTAATTTTAACTATGTTTATAGCAGAAGTTGCTGTTTTTCGTTTTTAATTAATAGTGATTGATATGAATGTTTAATAAACATTAAAATTTACTGATTTGTTTAAACAGTCTTTGATTTATTTAAATTTCCGCTTAGCTAGGCCTTATTAGCCGCACCTACCTTATAAGTGACAACCATAGACAGACAAATGCCTAAGTGACCACAGACTATTGCAAACAAATGTTAAAATCATTAGAAGTCATTAGAGTGCCTTTTTTTAATGTACGTAAATTCAAAAAAAGGAACATATTTTATGCCTCAGTTATGCACAGGGGGTGTAACTCAGTGGTAGAGTGTCTGCTTCGCATGCTGAAAGTCCTGGGTTCAAATCCCAGCACCTCCAAATGTGTATTTTTTTTTAATTTAATTTATTCAATTATTTTATAAAATGAAGATTTTTTAATTGATTTATATATTTTTTTAAGTGTTCATGTACATTAAAGATGGAAAAAAAATTAAAGATAAGTAATAAAATTTTACGACCTGGTTCAATACTGTGTTCTAATTATTAAATGTTTTCTTAAAGTATTTTGAAATATATGTTGTTAGAAAGAAGAGAACCGTTGTGGCGCAGAGGCGTAAGCGTCTGCCTGTGAACACGACAGTTTGAGGATTCGATTCCCGCACGGGGATAGTGGATTTTTATGTTTCCATTTTCCTCGCTCTGGCAACTGGGCACTCAACACGCAATGCCTCATAAAAGACGCAAAGCGGGGACGGAAAAAGCAGAGACTAAGCAACGGAGTGTCTTAACACTAGGTTCATATGGTTCTCGCAGTTCCCTCTGCCTACCCTGCAATATGCGGGATATAAGCGTGAAACTACAAAAAAAAAGAAAAAAATCATGTGAACAATTCCCATTTTCACCTATTCAAAATCAGTAAAAAAGCTTTTCTAAATTAGTGAAAAGTTCAGACCGAAGCCACATCTTCGAAGAAGACAGACGCACCGTATACGTCCGTTTTCTATGAAGATGACATTTAAAGAAGCCTTCTGAATAAAAATGTCTTAATACAAACACATTATACATTTTGTATTCAAGCAATGAAATATTCAAGCAAAAGGTTCATTTAACGTCTTTTTCATCGTAATAATACGAGTCGGGGGACGTCCACCGCTGGAGGAAAGCTCGAGTGTGTCTTTTTTTAGCTTCACGCTTTATCCCGCACATGGCAGGGCAGGCAGAGGAAACTGCAGGAACCATGGGAACCTCGTGTTATGACACTCTGTTGCTTAGTCCCTGCTTTCTCTGTCCCCGCTTTCCGCCTCTTTCGAGAAAAATCCATCTTCCCCAACTAGAAATCGAACCCAGAAACCGTCGCGTTACAGGCAGACGTTGCGCCTCTGCGCCACGACGGTCCTCAAGTGTGTCTTATTCGATTATATCACCTCTTCAGAACCCCGACTGACATAAATTCATCGGTTTTATAGTCTTTCGCTTTTTAAAAGCTATTCCTTACTATACAATATCGATGTAGTTACAAGACTAGAATGGTCGACCAAACGTTTATACTTTTCATCTATCATTTACTTTCACACAGGCAACAACTTCCGGTACATATTTAATGATTTAACTTGAAATACGATAACAATTAAATTATTTTAATGAATAGCAAACTACAATCAATTATTTTTAAAATATAATTCCACGATAAAGTATATAATTAATTACTGTAACTTACGTCACTAAGAAGCATTGTTAATGTAAGTATTTGGAAAATTAAAAAAAGGAAAAAAAAAAACAGAGAAAGTCCCTTCTTGAAAGACAGTTCTCAGGTGTGAGGCATTAAATTTAGCGAACTGGTGGTAAATTAAATAAATTATTTGACATTAAAATTATTTGACTTTAATTTTGAAATATTTAATTTTAATCTGTAGGTCTAATAACATGGCTTCAAGCAACCTTTGGCTGCAGATTACCAATAGTCCAAGGAGGGACTATATCCTTTTTAGTACCCACGCTGGCCATCCTCGGACTACCCGCGTGGAAGTGTCCCGAGCACGACGTCCTCTCCGCCATGACTGTTGAAGAAAGGAGGGTAGTGTGGAAGAGTCGAATGTGCGAATTGTCTGGTGCTATCGCTGTTTCTGCCTTATTTCAGGTGTTTGGAGGTAGGTTTGGATTATTGTTGTAATTTTGGGTGTCATTGGATGAACAATTTTGGATTTTTTTTATATTCTTTTTTAAGGACCTGTTTAATAGTATACTATTAAGTAATAAGGTTTTAGAATTAATACGGTTTTATTTTTTCAATTATTTTTTGAACTTGTAATGGAAATATATTTTTTTATTTTGAAATTATTATTATATTATAAATATATTTATTAGGAAAAGAAAAAGAAATTTGACCCCATTATATAATAATACGTTTCATTTGAATTGTTTCTTATAGACTTGATAGATGAATTAGGTTATATCTTGTTGTTTGCGAAGTTTTGTCAAGTGCGACGGCTTGTGGGTTCGATTTCCACTTCAGCAAATCGGCGCTGAGCTTTTTGAACTTAACACGCAACGCCTCGAAAGGCAGAAAACGGAGAAAAGTTGTTTTAACATTGGGTTCCTAACGTAGGTTAGATAAGGTTATGCAGCGCAAAGCTAATATAAAATGAAACAAAAAGCATATTGCTAAAAAATTAAAATCGTTAAAAAGTTATACTTAACAATGTCAATGATATGTAAAGTAAAATGAATGCAACTTCAATTAAACACTCTTAGTGAACGATTGATGGTTTCAGCACTCAATCGATTGTTATAGGTTTATGTACAAGTTTACAAAACTGCATCCTATCCTGTTGTATCCTCTTGTATCCTATTGTATCTTAATGTATTCTAATGTATCCTACTGTATCCCATTTTATCCCATTGTATCCTATTGTATCCTATTGAATTATATAGTATCCTGTTGTATATTACTGTATCCTATTGTATCTCATTTTATCCCATTGTATCCTATTGTATCCTATTGAATCCTACAGTATCCTGTTGTATACTGTATTCTATTGTATTCCTTTGTATCACATTGTATCCTATAATCCTATTGTGTCCTATTACGTCCTATTTTATCCTATAATATCCTGATATATCTTATTGTATCCTAGGTTACTTCGGTATAATCGGTTCTGTACTCCGCGTGGTGACGCCACTCACGATCGCTCCAACGGTGGCGCTGGTGGGGCTGACGCTGTTCGAGCACGCGGCCGATGCTGCGTCACAGCACTGGGGCATAGCTGCCGGGTAAACCTTGTATTCTATTTTGACGCCTTTTGGGTCTATCTTAAAAGATATGAAAAATGGTAAGTAAACACCTAAATTTACACATCTTTTCTTTTTATTGTATGAGATAAAATTTTGAGTTTGTTTATGTGTTTTGTAAATTTTTATACATTTTTGTCTGAAGTCATAAAATATATTTTAAAATCTGAAATTCAAAATGTTGTTTCGACAGTGTTTACCAATAGTGCAACAATGTGGCTAGAAAATCCTAATAAGTAGTAATACTCAGTATATGCTATTTTTTGGCGAATTAACAAGTGATTCTTCCACGCTTGACTAACTCTATAAATAGAACCCAACCCATATATTTATATATACTGTGTGCATTTTATACTGGAGTAATTACGAGAGCAACGATCAAGTAGGTCGCTAATATGACAGTTGTGGTTGTGCGGTTAATTACATATTAATCACAAATGCATTTGTTTAATTTAAACTAAATTGATTTTTCCCAAAATATAAATTTGTGTTACTTAGTATAGAATGAACCTCCATTGAGGCAATAAGATGCAACAGAATATGACGTTTTACTAACATAGAATGTTTCGAAGTTGGGCGGTGAGTTGCGAGCTTTGCCGCGGGTTATAGTGTGTTTCAGCGTGAAGACGAGCGTGAAAATTTTGTATTTGATCCACACTTTATGAGGTTATTTTTTATTATTACTGTAATTTTTGAAATATTATTTTTCATATTTATAATCATATATAGGTATATACGAGTAATACTAATGGTATCGAAATAAATTCTCCACACCTCTCACTATAATACAAGTAACTAATTAATATAAATATGTTTTTCTTAAAGTTTTGGTTACGTGAAGATTTTCATAAAAAATATAAGAAATATATAGTATCAGCGCAAAATAAAAAACATATAGTATATCTTCTAGTTGCGATGACTTTTTTTAACTTTGATTTTGGTGCTTCAAATTATCATCGACTTGATTTTTTTACATGTTTTGGAGAAAATAGTCTTGACACACCGACAAACAGAAAACATGGGGGTTTTATGAGGATTTCATTTTTCACCGCTGTACGAAACCTCATAAAACGATTTATAAATAATTAACTCCATATAAAATACTTCATATGCATTATACACCAAACTATCGATCTAACTTAAATAGCACAGGCTTTATAGGTCACTTTTTATGACAAAAGCTTTTCAGTGATAATAAATTCTACATCTATATATAAAAGCTTTATATCTATATATAAAAGCTTTGCCTCTATTTAACAGTAGTGGCCCACTTAGAGGAAAGTTAGAGGAGCGTTTATAGAAAGTTATTGAATAGAATATTTAAAACCTACGCTTTATACGTGGGCGTGAGAATTAATGTAACACGTTTTTAAACACACTCTGAAATGTAAATTAATGTTTAATCGTCTTTAGTTTTGAGTAAAATTATTAAGCAAATTATATTAATGTTAGTTAAGAGCTAATTAACATTTATGAGTTCTGTTTCTTGTATTTTAGTAAGATGTATGTAGTTATGTATATTTTAATATTTGATACCATTAAGTTTTGCTTGTTTTGTTTGGCTTGCGGTTTCTGCCACGATGTTAAATGAAAGTAAAAAAGATATTAGTCAAGAGCGACTTAAACTCGTGCACCGAGAGTTCCGTAGAAATTTAATTATTGTTAACGAAATATACAATTTGTAATGTAGAATTAGCTTCATATTTTGTCCTGCTTGTAGCAGGTTGGGTTAGGGAACCACAGGAACTGGAGAAACCTAGTGTTAAGACACTCTGTTCCCGACTTTACGCCTTTCGAGGCATTGCGTGTTGAGTGGCGGAGCTCAACGCCGCGCTTTGCCTAGTTAGAAAATGGTAAACTTGTCATTTTAATAAACATAAATTACAGGTCGTATGCACGAATTTGATGGTACTCTGTAGTTCTACATCTATATAAGATCTATATACGTTTGTTATGGTTTTTGCGACATACATACCTTTTTTCATATTTATTACTATAAGATCAGAATTTTTACCAAACTTTCATGTCGCTGGATGGAAAGTATCCCATAAGATTTTATCACACGTTAAATTTCCTACCAAATGACTTAATTATTGAATTTATTCTAAGTACATGCCCCCACTAAGAACAGTGTTCCCAAGCATGGTCCTAGATCCTCATATAGAAAATAATCTTGGTAAACGGATAGATACAGATCGACAACAAAGTAACCTATCTAATTCTATAAGGGTTCAATACTTCTCTTGAAGTAAGGAACCCTAAAAAATGTACAACGTTTAATTTTTTACCAAATATATATCCCGGGAGTGGTCTTCCCCGTTCCCTTGCACTAATTAACTACGAACCGGGGTGTACAGGGCGGGAATGTCAAAGGTTCATCGTACCGATGCATGGAGCTTTATCGATTTGAGCTTTCAATATTCAATATGAACAATATTTATGCTAGATAGTTAAAGAGATTCTAGAATTTCAATTTTTTTTACAATTTGCGCGTTTTTATATATTTCAAAGAACTTATTATCTAAAGCGTTAAACTTTGCGAGCTTTGTTTCCGTGATAAGTAGTTTAATAATTACTCTTTAAGAACAGTTTATGTTTAAAACTGCTTTGGAACTATCATTATTTTATAGTGGTATTAAATTTTTAATATACATATGATGACCAAAATTGTATTGGCACAATCTCTCCTCGTACCAATTCTTTATTACGCTGACTCTTGTTATCTTGATTTAAAAGAGGAGCAATTAAACAAACTTGAGCGTTTACAAAATCTATTCGGTTCATCTTTGGATAAAAAAAGTACGACCACGTCTCTGAATTTCGTAAGAAGCTCAAGTGGCTCCCAATCCGTCTTCGCAGGAATAGTCATATTCTTCACCTTCTTTACTGTGTGCTGTTTGATCCATTAACCCCACCATATCTAAAGGCGTGTTTTAAATTTTTGGGACATTCTCATACCCAAAGTCTGCGCTCTAATAAAAATGTGATTTTACAAATACCTTCACACTCGTCTTTCTTCGTCACTAATTCCTTCGCAGTAACAGCCTGTAGACTATGGAATGATTTGCCTCGAAATGTGAAAAGGGCAAAATCATTAATTACTTTTAAAAAACTTTTGAAGTTAAGTTAAGTTTAGTTAAGAAAATTACATTTTCAAGCCCTCTGAACCTCTACGATAATATGTATGTATGTATATATGTATGTGTGTGCATAATAATTATATTTATTCACACCCTCAACCCCTTTTCCTCCATATTATTTTCTATGCCTTAAGATTGCTTGAAGAGATCGCCGTTATTCCAATAAGGTCGCCTACTGTATATTTTACTTAAATAGTATTTCTAATCGTTATATCACCCAATAGCGACGGCTTATGGGTTCTTTTCTCATTCGAGTAGGATGGATTATTTTATTTCGATTTTTTTCGCTATGGCAACTAAAGAAGCGTGGCGTTGAGTTCCGCCACTCAATGCCTCGAAAGATGGGGAAAGTGGGGAATGAAGTGTCTTAACACTAGGTTCCCACGGTTCCTGCAGTTCTCTCTGCCTACTCTCTTATGAGTGAGTTAAAGCGCGAAGCGAACAATAAAAAAAATTAGATACAAATTAGATATTTCAATTTGTGGACATTCGTAATATTTTTGTAGTGTGTATATATGTATATATATTTTAGCTTTGCGCTTCTTCCTGATAGTACTCAATGATAGAATAGGTAGAGAACCTTTTTTTATTTTTTTTAAGTAACATTGACATGCAATGTCTCGAATTTAGACATATAGCAGATAAATAAGTCTTGACACTATCTTCTGCCTGCTTTTCCTATACGCCAGATTTCTTTTTTCCTCTGGGTTTTAAACCCTCATTCACCGCACGTGCAATCTGCCAGTATTCAACCAAGATTGCGTCCAATTAATAAATATTATCAAACACATCCCAACAAGTCTTTATCTATACGTATTCTGACCTAGATTTTGATGTAGGCTAAGCTTTTCGCATTGATTTAAAAATTTCATGATATTTACGTATCCGGAGGCAAGGGGCCGTTGCCATGGCAATCCGAGCTCAACAAGTGCCTATTGATTCTGCACTGATGCAGCTGGACGTTGACCTTTGTTATAGTTGCATGTGTGTGTGTGTGTGTATGTTTGTATGTGTGTGCTCTACTTTTTGTGTATTTTCTCTGAATATGTATTGTTTTAAATATATACTGTGCAAAAATTTCAAATTTTAAGTTATTTTTAAAGCAATTGTTTACAATTCGGTCGTGATTTTATAAGCATATAATAAGATTTTAAAAAAATCTTTAATAAAAAATTAAAAAAATCATATCTTTAATATTATTAAAGAAAATTAAGCTCAATATCTACGTGTATGTGAGATTTTTTACCCTTATATATAGTGATTATAGTGATAACGATACAATCTTTTCATTCCATTTTATATAGAATTATGTTTAAGCGTCCACGTCATCTCGTATGTCACTTTTTTTTACGGAAAACATGACTCATATCTTTTGTTAGGTCCTAGTGACGCAGTACAGCTGACTATTAACGCTAAGGTTGTGGGTTCAATTGCCATTCGTTAATAAATTATTTTATCTCCTTGCTAGAGTAAAAAGACAAAACGTGGCGTTGAGTTACGCCTCTCTTCACATCAGAAAGTGGGAAACGGAGTGTCATAGCACTAAGTCTCTGCTGACTATTGTGCTAGGATTCTTCTATTCTTAATTTCGTGAAAGGGATTCAAGGTTTCTTAGAAGAATCTAGTATATGCGTATGTTATACTACGTACGTAAATATATATATATATATATATATATATATATATATATATATATATATATATATATATATATATATATATATATATATATATATATATATATATATATATATATATATATATATATATATAAATCAAATAAGTATACGTGCAAAAGGATATAGATGAACATTTTGACCATTTATATCATCGGGGGTGTAACTCAGTGGTAGAGTGTCTGCTTCGCATGCTGAAAGTCCTGGGTTCAAATCCCAGCTCCTCCAGTTACCTTTTTTTTATTTTAATTTTTCGATATTGTTTCATAAAATGGTTTTATATTTTTTAGAAATATATTTAGTGTTTTTTTTTAATTTTTTTTCTATTATTAATTTATATTATATTTTGTATGTATATTGAAAAATCTTACCTTGTTTATTTATGAAAATATGGAATAAAGTATAAAAATTGTGACAGTTAATTTTTATTTTTAAAACGAAATTAAATGTTTTTTTTTAAAGTAAATTTTGTATATATGTCACATTCTTGTATGACGAAGTAAGTGATTTAATAATAGATAATCTAGAATTTATTTTTTACACTTACGTTATTACTGCGTATTTACAAACAAAAACATCGAAAATAAAAAAAATTACGTAAACAAAACAGTCAATCGATAATTTCTTCGATTTTTCGTTTTATCGTTTATTTTTAACTGCATTCATTTTTCTTATTTAAGTTTATTTGGTAAAAAGTAATTAAAAATAAAAATAAAATAAAGTCGATATAATTTCTATTTCTCTCTCTTCAAGATTATATAAATTATCGTTTTTGTTTTTTTTTTTTATGAAGCGCCTGCAATTTTGTTGTAAGCAAATATACACAAAATTTTTATTGCTATTATTTTTTAAAATTTTCTATTATTTTTCAAAGTGTTATTTTACACACCTACTTCTTTGTACAGGAAGGAGTATGAAGTCGTATTACGAATTTGGTTGCAATATCTTAGTTTTACGTTTTTCTTTTAACGTGATTTTAATTTGGTTATTTAATTTTATTTCAAATGAAATATTTTGGGTTACGCTTTCTGCTCATTAATTTATAAAATAACACCAGCCGTCTATCTTTTTGTTTCCACTAATTACCATAATCTTAATTTTGTTTAAAGTTTATGGCAGACAGCGTAAGTTGAAAGTTCTTGGTGTTTTCTTCAGAGTAATGTCAGAAATTGTTCAAGGAATAAATTTGTCGATTTACTTTGAATTAACAAAGCTCTTAGGTTAAACAGGTCAAAGAAATGAAACTGCGTTTACGAATTTAATAATATAATCAATTCAATTCAATTCAATTCAATTCAATTCAATTTAATACTCCAAAAAGAAAAAAGAAATTGAACAGATTTTTCATAGAAATTTTCTAATTGACGTTGTATCCCGTAAACCACGGCAGAGAGAACTTGGTGATAAAATACGCCGCTCTTAACTTTCCAAGCAAATGTTAATATATAAACCATAATATATCGAAGTGTCAAAAATTAACACTGATCATAGTCGTTTTATCTGAGAGAGGAAAGTGACCTACCACGCCTCGGTGTGTATATTAAAACACTCATAAGACTGTAAGTTATATTATGAAATCTTAAGATATAGAGAAGCATGAGTTTAATTTCATAGTCAAGTACGTCAAAAATATGTTCTATCTGTGAAGAGCCGTCCTGGCGCAGAGGCGTAGCGTCTACATGTAAAAGCGACGGTTTGTAGGTTCGATTTCCACTCGGGGAAGATAGATTTTTCTATTTCAATTTTCTTCGGTCTAGAAACAAGGCAAAGCGAGGCGTTGTGTTACGGCCACTCAACACGCAATGCCTTGAAATCAGGCGAAAAGCAGGGACTAAGCAACGGAGTGTCTTAACACGAGGTTCTACGATAACTGCAGTTCCTACCTTTACCCTACCATGTGCGATTTAAAGCGTGAAGCCATTATTGCTATAGATAGATAAATAATTTTTGGAAAATGTTTTATCCATTTTAAAATCACATTTTACAGTTCGAATTCCCACTACAGTGGACACTCGATTAACCGGCCCTCAGATGCGTGATTATCCAGACTATGGGCCAATTGAATTAAATGCACTCACAAGTCGTATTTGTGCCAGCATAGCCGTGTCATAATTGAATATTTTTAACCAAATTTCTAAATAAACATTGATATTTTTTACGTACATATGTATGCTTTAACATCGATTACCCGATTTTATTTAAGTGTATGTATTTTCGTCTACGAATACCTTAAAACAACAAGCAGTCCGGTTAATCGAGTTTCTACTGTATCTACATACCTATAAGCATACCAAAAATATTTTAATAATAAAATAATTAAACCTTACTTAATTTACAGTCATAACAGCTTTAATGATCACATTCTTAACATATATATTTGTTCCAGAACATTTATCCTGCTAACAATATTTTCCCAATGCATGGGCGAAGTTAAGATCCCGACGGTGTCGTGGAAGCGCGATACAGGGATCACAATTGTATGGTTTCCACTTTTTAAGCTTTTTCCTGTAAGTTTAATAAGCTTTATTTTCCATAGCTTACGTCATATATACGTACATTTTTTTAGCTTCACGCTTTATCCCGCACACGGCAGCGTATGCAGAGGGAACTGCAGGGACCGTGGGAACCTAGTGTTAAGACACTCCGTTGCTTAGTCCTTGCTTTCTCCGTCCCCGTTTTCCGCCTTTTTCGAGGCATTACATGTTTAGTGGCGGAACTCAACGCCGCGCTTTGCCTAGTTTGCCAGAGCGAAGAACATGGAAATAGTAAAATCTATCTTCTCCGACTGGGGATCGAACTCAGAAACCGTCGTGGCGCAGGCAGACGTTGCGCCTCTGCGCCACGACGGTCCTCATACGTACATACATGCTTTGTTTAAAATAATATTAAAATAAGCTGCTATCTTTAATTTTTTTGTTTTAATATTACTTTGTATTTTATCAGTTTGTTAATTCATTGTTACTATTGCATTTTGGATAATATTATATGATTTTCATATTTATTATATGTAATGTATATTATATATTCATATAATAATATATAATAGCAGGGACTAAGCAATGGAGTGTCTTAACACTAGCTTGATGTTCCTGCAGTTCCCTCTGCCTACCTTGAAATATGCGGGATAAAGCGTGAAGCTATATATACATATATAAAACACAAGTCCCATTCCTACAATTGATAAGGTAAAATAAGGTAAAAATTTAGAAACATATTCAAATTGGATTGTAGCTGACAAATCTAAAAGAAGAACGACTTAATTAGATCAAGTGTAGTACAGATTACAAAAGAAATTATGTTTTATTATAAAAAAATTCATGCTCTGCTATACCATATTTTATAATTTTTAAGTATTTAAACACTTCATATGCTATATAACACTAATAATAATTAAAATGACTAAATTCAAAACGTAAAAAACAATGTAAGACTTAAAAAAACGCCACTCAACACGCAATGCCTCGAAAACGGCGGAAAGTGGGGACGGAATAAGCAGGGACTAAGTAACGGAGTGTCTTAACACTAGGTTCTTATGGTTCCTGCAGTTCCCTTTGCTTACCCTGCCATGTGCGGGATAAAGCGTGAAGCTAAAAAAAATAACCTCTTGTTTCAAGAGCTTTCAGGGCACGCTAATTTTATAGAATAAAGTTAAACTCGTGCTATGCTCGTGATTTAGAACGTGAGCAAAAAATATTAAAGAACAGTTTTGAATGTCCCAAGTCTTAGGATTCTTGCTTTTTGTAAATGATTTTTGATCTCTTCTCAATCAACGTACAAATTAAATGTTAAGCAAAGGGTTTTCGCAATAGACTTACTAGATTTTCTTATATTAACACTTATTCCTTTCTAGGTTTTGCTTACGATTATCATTATGTGGGCAATCTGTGGTATTTTGACGGCGACGGAGACTCTGGTCGTGGGACACCCGGCGCGGACTGATCTCAAGTTAAACATTATACGCGATGCACCCTGGTTCCGTATACCATATCCAGGTATTTCTTATGATTCTTGTAATATAGTATTTTACTGCTCGTTTCTTGTCTATCTTTGATTTTTTCAATTAAATATTCTCCGCTTTGGCAAAGTGCGGCAGGCAAGCTCCGCACTTCAACACTCAATGTCTCGTAAAGGCGGAAAGCAGAGAACGAAGTGTCTTAACACTAGGTTCCTGTAGTTCACTATGCCTTTCCTGCTATAAACGGAATAGAAAATGTATTCGTATTTTGTCTAAACCAATAGATTATTTATTGCCGTTTCTTCACTTTCATCTTTATGATGTATCAAAATACTTAACTTCGTGTCAGGTCAATGGGGCTGGCCGACAGTAAGTGTAGCTGGAGTGCTCGGTATGCTAGCGGGAGTACTCGCTTGTACCGTCGAGTCCATCAGCTACTACCCGACTACGGCGAGGATGTGCGGTAAGTTTTTTTACTTTTTTGGGTAAGGGAACTCTAAGACATCTACCCTCAATTGCTCCATATTAGAGTTGATAAGTTTTAACTTACCAGACCAGGGGAAGTGCTGATATTACTAATCGTTGACCATCGTGGCGCAGAGGCGTAGTGTGTGCCTTTGTAGAGTTTGTGGGTTTGATTCTCGAAGATGGAATTTTTTTTTATTTTCTGTTTTCTTCACTCTGGAAACGAAGCAACGAAGAGTTGAGTTCCGATGCGTAACACGCAATGCCTCGAAAGAAAATTCTAAATAGTTTACGGAAATTAATTTAATTAATTTCCTTTGACTGGTTAGGTAAAATGTGGTTCTTTTTTTGGGTATTCGTGAGCATTCCAGATATCTTAAATGCTCTAGACGTGGTTAGAGTGTCTTAGCTCAGTGTTTTCTTAGCTTAAATTAAGATATTTAAAAAGAAATATAGGTATTTATTATGGTGTAATTCGCAGCCGCCCCGCCTCCACCTCTCCACGCTATCAATCGAGGTCTGGGTACGGAAGGACTCGGTACAATGCTGGCGGGACTTTGGGGCTCCGGCAATGGAACTAACACCTTTGGTGAGAATGTCGGGGCTATTGGTGTTACTAAGGTGGGTTTAGTCACATGCATATGAAGTCAATAATATATTTTGTATAAATTTAATAAATAACTAAACTATAAGATGGATTTTTTATTTCAACTAGGCGAAAAAAATAGATATGAAAAATGGCTCGGCGTTGAGTTCCACAACACACGCAGTGCCTTGAAAGTTGGAAACTAGAGAACGGAGTGCCTTAACATTAGGTTCTTATGTTGCCATGCTTTATATAGTGCAAGGATGATAAAAGTGGGAAATAAAGTGTCTTTATATTAAATTCCCTTTATTTACTATGTTATGAGCGTGATACAGCGTGTAGCTAAAACAAAAAAAATTACTATTTAAATATATAAAGTTTTATTTTTTGGACTCATTTGTATATGTTAAATTGATAATATATGTATAAAACAGATCATTATTTCTGTCACGTCGCATCGTAGGTAGGCTCACGTCGTGTAGTGCAGTGGGCTGCTTTACTCATGGTGATACAAGGTGTTGTGGGTAAACTGGGTGCGGTCTTCATAATAATCCCGCAGCCCATAGTGGGAGGGCTGTTCTGCGTCATGTTTGGAATGATCTCTGCGTTTGGTTCGTTTTAATTATAGTTTTTACTGTTTACTTATATTTACATTTAGTAACAATATATATTAGAAAATTTGAAAATGGTGGAATGTTTAAAATTGGTAATTTAAAAGTCCAATCCATCAGTGGCGCAAAGGCGTAGCGTCTTCCTGTAAACGCGACAGTTTGTGGTTTCGATTCCCACTGGGGGAAGACGGATTTTTCTATTTCCATTTTCTTCGCTCTGACAACTAGGCAAAGCACGGCGTCGAGTTTCTCCACTCTAATCGCAATGCCTCGATAAAGGCGGAAAGCATGGAACGGAGTGTCTTAACACTAGGTTGCTACGATTTTTGCAGTTCCTTCTGCATACCCTGCCATGTGCGGGATAAAGCGTGAAGCTAAAAAGAAAGAAAAAAATCCAAAAAAGTAAATTTTAAACTGGTTTTTTTAAAATTTCCATTCTATATAATTTATTCAAATATAAATTTACTATACATATATGTAGTATAATTCTATTTATAAATAATATTACTTCTATCGATATTTTAGTTATTTATTTATTTCTACAATATTAGGTCTTTCCGCTCTCCAATACGTCAATCTGAACAGTTCCCGCAATCTCTATATAATCGGCTTCAGTTTGTTCTTCCCGCTTGTACTCACGCGGTGGATGGCAGCGCACAGTGGCGTCATACAAACGGGAGTTGAGGCCCTGGACGCTGTATTACAAGTATGTAATATATATTAACTTTTTTAAGCTTTATAAATGGTTATATCCCGAAAAAAAGCAGGATAGGCAGTTCTCTCTGCCTCACTAGTGTAGTTCTCTAGTGTTTTAATATTTTACTTCCGTTTTTCGTCTTTGTGGTAAATTAGATTATTTGACCGGTGGTAAATTAAATTATTTATCGTTCAAAAAACGAAACATGTACTTCTTATTTTGAATAAAATTGTTTGACTTTAGCTTTGACTTTTTCCGGCGAACGAAGTAAAAAAATAGATTTATTTATGTCTCCTCGAGTGGGAATCGAACCTACATTTGTCGTGCTTGCAGTCACTCTTGGTAAAATATGAAAAATTTGTAACTGTTTTAGGGCAGCGGGAACACTGCTTAGTTATTATTAAAAAAAATAAAAATAAAAATAATAATAATAACTAAGCAGTGTTCCTTTTGTGAAAAATTTGGACTGAAAATATGAAAGTATGATATAATGCAATTTAATTTTTATTCATATTTAAATATAATTATTAGATACTTTTATTTGTAAGCAAAAGTATTTTTGCAATTTATTCATATTAAATTTACATATAACTTTTATTTATAGTCTAAGATTTCAATAGATTTTTTATGAAAATTTTGATGAGAAGCAAACGCTTGTGAACTCTCTATTCCTCTCCTTTCAACATTCATCTTCATTCATTCTTCTTATATGTACATTATTTTACAATAACTATTATTAAATTATTTTCTTTGATTTCTTTAAACTACAGATATGTACTGCTTTAAACTTACTTGTCGTATGAAAAGGTTTTTATTATTATATATTTAGGAAACAGAAGTTGTTAAAGTTAATTTTAAAATAAAACATCGAAAACACACACACACACACACACACACACACATACACACACACACATATATATATATATATATATATATATATATATATATATATATATATATATATATATATATATATATATATATATATATATATATATATATATATATATATATATATATATATATATATATATATATATATATATATATATATATATATATATATATATATATATATATATATATATATATATCCAGACATAGATAGACATACACCACGTAATCGCATTAAAAATTGACATAAATTCAACGCTTTCATAGTTTTCATCATCTAAAACTACCCCCTTTTACAAAAGCTTCCTAACTATATATATTATAATTGTTTAGTTTATGTTTTTTCTCAGGTGTTACTGTCAACTTCTATTCTAGTTGGAGGTATAATCGGCTGTTTATTGGATAATGTTATTCCTGGTAAGTAAATATATATTCGGTTAGTTAATCGCGGCACAGTAACACAGCACAGTATCTGAAACTGGTGGGTCGTGAGTTCGATTCCCATCGGGGGATAATATATAGATTTTTTCTCTCTGGCAATGCGTATTTTTTTTATGAAGCAAGGTAAAACGAAAGAGAGAGTGAAGATTCTCTCTTTCTCTACTTTGCTATAATAACTAACTAATAATAATAAATAACTATTCACTAGATAGTGATAAGCACACATATTTCGCGACATTACGTATCGAATACTCAACTCAACTCAATTTAAGTTTTGTTTAAACACTATTTTGTTCCAAGCTTTTGTTGAACTAATTTTACACCAGGTATAGACTTTATATATGTCTTATTTAGTAAGTGAAAAAACGAAAGAAAATCCGCTTCCCTGATTGGGAATCGAACCAACTACCGTCCGTACCACATTCACAAGTTAAAAATTGTACCGCTGCGCGCTGCGCTATAACAACCTGATAAATTCTCTTTACATTTTAATTTTTTTACGAAATTGCTGATTCTTTCAATTAACCTCAAAAAACCTCCGTGAATAACGCTGCTTACATCTTAGTTAGTTAAGACTTGTTGATTTTATCATTGTATAACAAAACTACTAAGAACTTAATGAAGCAAATAATTATCTTCTATTAAAGACAGTTTACATTGAAGCTTTTTAGGTAACATAAACTTTAAATTACTAATTGAACTTTAAAGAAGTTTTACAATATTCAAATTATAGATAATTATTCGAAATTATTTATTTAAATTATTTGTTCGAGGACCGTCGTGGCGCAGAGGCGCAAAATCTGCCTGTAACACGACGGTTTCTGGGTTCGATCCCCAGTCGGAGAACATGGATTTTTCTATTTTCTATTTTCTTCGCTCTGGAAACTAGGCAAAGCGCGGCGTTGAGTTCCGCCACTCAACTACGCAATGCCTCGAAAAAAAGGCGGAAAGCGGGGACTGAGAAAGCAGGGACTAAGAAACGGAGTGTCTTAACACTAGGTTCCAATGTTTCCTGCAGTTCCCTCTGCCTACCCTGCCATATGCGGGATAAAGCGTGAAGCTAATAAAAAATATTTACATGTTTAGGTTATATCGAATTTGACGTCAATATATATTTTAAGAATTTGACTGAAGAAAATAATTGTAAATGTGATAGTGTGTACTTCTTACATCAAATTAAAGTTACTCGTAGCAGATTAGGCAGAAGGAACCGTAGGAACCATGGGGACCTAGTTTTAAGGCAATCCATTGGCCGTTTACCGCTTTTTTGGGACATTACATGTTGAGTGGAGGTACGTTGCCTAGTTGCCAGAACAAAGAAAATGGAAATGAAATGAAATGAAATAGTCCATCCTTCCCTCATGGGAATCGAACCCATATACCGTAACGTTTGCAAACGGTACCTTTGTGCCACGACGGTCACGACGAATTTAAACCGTAATTTCGTTTCCACGAACTTCAAATTAGTTTTATCGTGTTCTCTTACAAATTTCGAGAAATTTTCCCCTAATACTTTTATAAGTTAATAGGTTCGCGCTGTATCCCGTATATAGTAGAGGAAGCCTAGTGTTAAGGCACTCTGTTCTCTCCTATATGTCCAATTCAAATCTTCTACATTCATTATTTACTTCTAGAACTTCATTACTTGCTTACTTCTAGAGAATTCATTTGTCGGCCAAAATATGTAGTTACATACATATTTCACTTGATAAAAAATTTAATTCTTAATCGTAGGCACAGACGAGGAACGTGGTCTAGAAGCGTGGGCGAAGGAAATGTCCCTAGAGGCGACGGGTGCGAGCGAGCACGGCGATACCTATGACTTTCCGATCGGAATGTCATTCATACGCAGGTAAGTGAACACTAATTCGAATTTTTTTTTTTAGCTGCACGCTTTATCCCGCACATGGCAGGGTAGGCAGAGGGAACTGCAGGAACCATAAGAACACACTCCGTTACTTAGTTCCTGCTTACTCCGTCCCCACTTTCGTTTCAATTCGAATTTAATGAAATATTAAAAAATAAGATAATTTTCTACAATCAAAGTAACTATAAAATTCATTTAATTTAAAAAAAATACTATTTTTTTTATGTTTTTGATATTTGAAGTCTAAGGCTCTAGACAAAAATTAAAAAAGCCTAAAAATTTGCAACCAGCAAATGTAAACCGTCCAAGCGTTGCTTGACTTTTTAAATTAAATAAACGATACATTTCAAATTAACGATAAAAAACTGCCACCATAAGAAACTTAGAAGCTTAATTTTTACTTTAATTATAATAATTTTATAAGCTTAAAAGCTTTTCGTAAATGAAACCACCTCAAATTTTGAACCTTTTTATGTTATTAGAATTATATCTATTTAGATTGCACGGATTTAATTGGTATATAATTTTTAATTGGTTTATAATATATTATATATAGACAAGGACCGTCATGGTGCAGAAGCGTAGCGTCTGTCTGTAAATATGATGGTTTGTGGGTTCGATTCCGATTCGGGGAAGATGGGTTTTTCTATTAATATTTTCTTCGCTTTGACAACTAAGCAAAGCGTGGCATTTAGTTCCGCCACTCAACTCGCAATGCCTCGAAAAAGGCGGAAGCAGGGAAAGGAGTGTCTTAACACTAGGTTCCTATGATTCCTGCAGTTACCTCTGCCTACTCTGCCATGTGCGCGATAAAAACGTGATGCTAAAAAAATAAAATAAAAAATATTTCAAATAATTTACGTCAAATAAGTATGAACTCATACATATTGACATCGTTATAAATTCAAATGAATACCCTAACTTTGTTGTAGGCTAAGCGTGTCTTGAATTTGTACGTAGGTTATACAAATATCTAGTCTTTATAAGAAGTAAGAATATATGGCATACATACTAGTGTTTTTTCTTTAATAAAATATACTTAAATTGAAAATAAAATAACCTAGATTTTATTTTTAATTCAAAGATTTAAGAAAATAAAACGATTTAAAGGAATTATTTGCGTATATACTCGTAATAATTTCTTCGAACACTTACTTGCAGTACTCCGTGGTCACGGAGAGAATCTATTTAAATTGTTTTATTTAAAATGTGTAAACATCGTAAAAAACAAAGATGTTATCAAAACGATATCTGTTTTCCTTATAGGTTAATTATGGTCAGTTTAATTATTATAAAGTATGAAGACCGTCGTGGCGCAGAGGCGCAACGTCTGCCTGTATCGCGACGGTTTCTGGGTTCGATCCTCAGTCGGAGAAGATGGATTTTTCTATTTCCATTTCGCTCTGGCGCGGCGTTGAATTCCCCAGTCAACACGCACGCACGCACGCACGCGAAAAAGGCGGAAAGCGGGGACAGAGAAAGCAGGGACTAAGCAATGGAGTGTCATAACACTAGGTTCCCGCGGTCCCTGCAGTACCCTCTGCCAACCCTGCCTCCTTCATTAATAAAAAATGGAAAAAAACCATAATAGGAAGAAGTTTTACAAATTAAGAGTATACTTAGTGGCACTAAGGTGTTAGTATTTATATGGTAATGTAATGTTAACATACACAACGTTTTACACACAATGTTTTAGTTTCCTCTTATCGTTGGACTTACGGAACCCAACACCGCACAGTGTACAACAGAAAGTGGAATTGGTTAGAAATAACCACGACTGAGAATCGAAACTCAACCATTGTGTTTGCATTCATGTGCTGTCTCACTGAATTATTATAGCTTAAACAATTTCAATAAAGACTCAAAAATCTTTTTCAGGTGGGAATGGACGAAATACCTACCATTCATGCCGACGTACGAGACTGGCAAGTTTACAGCACTCTTCCATAGAAAGAAGGAAATTTGAGTGTATTGTAAACAGTGTTGAAGAACAGTTGTTGTTAATAATAATAATTAATAATTATTCAATATTAGTGATGTAAAGTTATATATACCTATATGTTTAGGAATTTATGTGGAAATGCAGCAGATTTGAACCAGTTATCTTAACATAAAGGCTAAAAAGCTTAAACAAAATGTACTTATATTTAACCATTTACAATACATATATATAGAGGACCGTCGTGGCGCAGAGGCACAACGTCTGCCTGTAACGCGACTAACGCGACGGTTTCTGGGTTCGATCCCCAGTCGGAGAAGATGGATTTTTCTATTTCCATTTTCTGCGCTCTGGCAACTAAGGCAAAGCGCGGCGTTGAGTTCCGCCACTCAACACGCAATGCTTCGAAAACGGCGGAAAGTGGGGACGGAGTAAGCAGGGACTAAGTAACGGAGTGTCTTAACACGAGGTTCCCACGGTCCCTGCAGTTCCCTCTGCCTACCCTGCCATGTGCGGGATAAAAGCGTGAAGCTAAAAAAAAAAAAAAAAAAAAATACATATATACAGGTATATAGGTATATATATATATATATATATATATATATATATATATATATATATATATATATATATATATATATATATATATATATATTATATATATATTATATATATATATATATATATATATATATATATATATATATATATATATATATATATATATATATATATATATATATATATATATATATATATATATATATATATATATATATATATATATATATATATATATATATATATATATACATATACATATACATATATATATATATATATATATATATATATATATATATATATATATATATATATATATATATATATATATATATATATATATATATATATATATATATATATATATATATATATATATATATATATATATATATATATATATTATATATATATATATATATATATATATATATATATATATATATATATATATATATATATATATATATATATATATATATATATATATATATATATATATATATATATATATATATATATATATATATATATATATATATATATATATATATATATATATATATATATATATATATATAATACATATGAAAATATACCAACAAAATTTCAAAATTATGAACGCATAGAATTTTATTAACTCGAATGGCTGTTTATAATAAATTTATGATTTTAATTACATGTTGAATTGAACACGCCTAGTACATTTTATGACTTCATTTTGATTTAATTTTTTTTAGCTTCACGCTTAAGAACCAAACGTACGAAAGAAAGAAGGAAGCGTAGGCCCAAGGAATAAGTTTCTAGTTCTTTCTCGCTTTTCGCTTTCTCATTAGAAACTCATTGTCTAAATACCATATTAATAATTGCGTCATCTTTTTCTTTTGGTAATGAATTCCTAACACACATGTAAACAAACTGGTTAGTCCCTGATCTGCGTACAACCAATTACGTTAAATTCAATTGTTTTTTAGCCATATCGTGTGTTATCGTTAAATTAAAACCAAAAGTAAAATATAAAATAAAATAAATTCAAAATTACACTCTATTGTGTAGTAAACCATATAAATTTTTCGTAAAAAAAAAAAAAACAAAAGAAAAAAATTTGGAGGAGCTGGGATTTGAACCCAGGACTTTCAGCATGCGAAGCAGACACTCTACCACTGAGTTACACCCCCGATATTTATAGTGACGAATTTGCAAATTATAACAACGATGTTTTTTTTTTTTTTTTTTTTTTTTTTTTTGTTATACTGCGTCGCGGCAATCTGTTGTGTTAACAATAAGCCACTAATTTGTTCGATATTCTTATATCTGCTTGTGTTTTATAGCTTGGAGAGACACTTCTCAGATGGGCGTCTCATTCCATCCTGTCGAATCTATTCTGTAGAGTTGGAACACTGTGTCTTTTCAATCTCTTGTATTGAAGACCTTGATCACCACTCAGTCTGTGAGCAAGTTCGTTTTTATGTTGAGAAAGTCTTTTTTGGTAGGCGATGCTATACTTTGCTATCTCCTGTTTGACAGTTGGTAGTTTTAAGTCATGGTATATAATCCTATTACTTATATAAAAAGGGATGTTAAAGATGGCTCTCAGTGTCTTAGTTTGAAATCTTTCCAGTATCTCTATATTACTGTTACTGGCTGTACCCCAGAGCTGGATGCCATACGTCCATATTGGTTTCAGGATGGCTTTATAAATAGTCAATTTGCTGTATGTGGTCATTTGTGAGTGTCTTCCTATAAGCCAGTACATGCTACGCAATTTTAAGTCCAATTGCTTTCTCTTCGTCCAAATATGTTTTTGCCAAGTCAGTCTTCTGTCCAAATACATGCCCAAGTATTTTGCATTGTCATCTTGCGGGATTACGTCATTATTGAGTGTAACTGGAGGGCATGTGTCTCTCCTTAGAGTAAAAGTTACGTGTGTGGACTTCCTTCGATTAGCGTGGATTCTCCAAAGCTCAAGCCATTCCTCTATTTTGTCGATATGGTGTTGTAGATGTTCTGATGCAGTTACTGGGTTCATGTGTGTGGATAATAATGCTGTGTCATCTGCGTACGTTGCAACCGTGGTCTTGTCTGTTGTTGGTAGATCAGCAGTGTAAATTATGTAAAGGATTGGGCCGAGTATACTTCCCTGTGGTACTCCTGACTTGATCTCATACAAGTCGGAAAGTTCGACGTTAAACCTAACTTCGAAACATCGTTTACTGAGGTAGGACTTGATTATTTGGAAAAATGAGTGTGGGAGCATCTTTTTCACTTTGTATAACAAACCCTCATGCCAGACTTTGTCAAAAGCCTGGCTGATGTCCAAAAAGACTGCTGAACAATACTTCTTTTCATCTAGAGCTTTACTTATAACGTCGACGATGCGGTGAATTTGCTCAATCGTTCCGTGATTCTCACGAAATCCAAACTGATGATTTGGAACGATATCATCCAGATATAACTTCATCCTTCTCAGTAATATTTTTTCAAATAGTTTACCAATTAATGGTAAAAGGCTTATTGGTCGGTATGAAGCAACTTCATTAGGTGGTTTGTCAGGTTTACGTAACATAACTACTTGGGCTATCTTCCATTGTCCCGGGAAGTGGTTTAGTCTAAGACAGGCATTGATAATATTGACGACTGCTACTATACCCTTTTTCGGCAGTTTTTTTAAAAGAACGCTATCTATACTATCGTATCCCGGTGTCTTCCCATCCTTGAGGTGTTTTATCTCATTCGCGACTTCGGTTGGGGACGTGTGAATTATAGGTAGACACATTTGCTCTGCACTTTCCAGATATTCTTTTATGGCAACTGTATGTTCAGTTCTCAGTTCGGGAAATGGCTGAAACACATTGCTTAGATGTTCAGCAAAGATTTTCGCCTTCTCCTTATCTGATCTTGCCCATTCTCCATTACTTTTTTTGATGGGTGGAATCTGGTCACTGGGACGTTTTAGTTTTTTTGTTGCCTTGTATAGAGAGTAGTTCGTGTTTGCGCTTGGAGTTAGGTTGGAGAGAAATGCTTGGAGATTGTCGTTAGTGAAAGTTTTGATAAGATTTTTTAGTTCATTTGATGATCTGTTGAACGCTGTTTTGTCTGCAGGATATCTAGTTCCATGCCATACCTTTCTTAGATTACGACGTTCCAGTATTTTATCTCTGATGTTTTTCGGATATTCATTGAGTGTTACAGGTAACTTTTTTCTCAGGTTTGTAGAAATAGTGGCTGCTTCATGTATGATTTTATTCAGGTTTTCAATTGCGTCTTCTATGTCGTCAACTATTTGTAATGGCTTCAAAAATAAATTGAGGTCCAATGTGATTTTGTCCTGATATATCTTCCAGTTGGTGTTTTTATTATACAGTATTTTTGCAGGTTGCGCTAGCACCACAGTCGTACTTACATTCAAAATAACTGGTGTATGGTCGGAAGATAGATCCGTGCAAGCTTCGGTGGTCATGTAGTTTTTACTGATGTTTTTGGTTATGTAGAAGTCCAGCAGATCTGGAATTTTATTCCGATCTGTCGGCCAGTATGTTGGTTCCTGTGAGTTCATGCACTCAAGTTTCAGGTACTGTATTGTATTATACAGTTGTCTTCCACGGTGTGTTATTAGTCTTGAACCCCAGTAACTATGTTTCGCGTTCCAATCCCCTCCGCAAATAAATCTGGGTCCAAGGGAAGAGAAGTACTTGTTGTAATCATCTTTGACTATCTTGTGTCTGGGTGGACAATAAACCGCAGAAAAGGTTGTCTCAGTTTTCTCATTAACCACTACTCTTATTGACGTAGCTTGTATTTTATCTGTGTGGTATTTTTCGAGTTCGTAATGTTTCACGTTATTTTTTACAATAACTGCGGTTCCTCCGTGGCTATTTCCAGACGGATGATTGGTTGTATACACTGTGTAACCTTGGATAGTAAAGTGAGATTTTTCTGTAAATCTTGTTTCAGATATTAATGCAATATCAATTTTTTCTAGTTGAAGGAATATTTGTAATTCTTGACGACGTTCCGTCAAGCCGTTGGCGTTCCAGGTGACTACGCGAAGAGTATTAATCATTTATTTACTAGACTTGAAACCAGCTGGATCATACGGTCCATCATTTTATCCATCATGTTTATCATGATTTGTTGAAATTTGGCAAACATTTGTTCTAGTATGTCTGAAAAGTTTTCTGGATTGGATAAATTTTGAATTGGTGATTGATCTTTTGCTACATCTGCGTAGCTTCGCTTATCTTTGTGGTTAATTTGTCTTAGGTTTGGTTTTGCTGTTACTTTTGATTCTTTTGCAAACTTAGTTGGGTTTTCTTTGGTCTTTGGTTTGGTTTTTAATATTTTGTCCTTATACTGTTTATATTTTGTACAGCCTTTGTAGCTTGCAGGATGATTTTCTTGGCAATTTGCACATGTAGCGTCAGTTTCTGGTGGTTTTGTACATAGTGAGGTAGAGTGATCGTTGCCACATTTAACACACCTGAAAGGTCTAAAGCACTGATTTTTGGTATGTCCAAACCTCTGACATCTTTTACATTGCATTATTTCATTTTTCTTGTAGGGAGCTTCAAATGTCACTCTCATTTGGTTTAAATATCTTAATTTAAATATTTCTTTATTGTTTTCATTCGGTTCTAAGTCCACAAAGAATACTGGTAACGCTTCTTTGGTCGCCCTGTGCAAGACGTTAACTATTTGTCTGACCTCATGTCCTTGTTCTTTTAGTTCTTGCTTAATTAGAGAAGTATCTTCGGTGGAGTGTAACCCTCTTAATACAACTCGGTATGCTCTTTCACTTTTTAATTTATAAGTATAGTGTGATACATTGTTTTTATGAACTGTTCTCGGATTACTTTGTATGTATTTATATCATTGGGCATTAATTTGATTATATGGCCAGATCTTAGGGTGGTCATTGTATATGAACTACTATCAACTATTTTATGTATAGTCGCTTTTAATGCTGCAACATCTAAGACACCCGTCACAAAAATTGGTTCAGGCTTGGGTACATACTTTGCAGCTGTAGTAGGTTCTTCTGTTTCATCGCTGTTCAGTAAGTCAAATTTATTGTGCGTTGGCACCGTGAAAGTTGAAGCATTCTTGGACTTCTTTGTGTTGTCTCTGTTTATTGGGCTTGTTTCCTTACGTTTTTGTCTTTTAGCAGGTACTTTATCGTTTTGCCACGGAGCTAAACAATTTTCCGTATCAGACGCGGAATCTGTTTTCTTGTTTTCAATTTGGTTGCCACTAGTTTTGTTTGTTGCGACTGATGGTAAGCTGTTGCATCGGTTTCTGGTGAACATGCTTTTGTTTAGTTGCTGTTGTATCATATTATTAGGTTTGTTAGGAGTTTTATTTATTTCATTCATAATGTTCCCACGAGTTAGGACGATATAAATAGTCTCTTGAAGGGTGACGCCTATTCCCTCAAGAAGGCTCCATACAACAACGTTAGCCGGGTCCGTTGAGGTTGGCGCTATCAACTTGCTACCTGCAAGCTATACATCCTTTCGGCACGTTTCCCACCTTCGGATTAGGGTGATTTTTAGAGAGGTTTTCTACCTCGTGACACAGGCGATGAAACCAATGTCCCCGATTCCAAAATTTGACTCTGGAGTTGCGGGTTGTAGAGGTCATTTCCTACCCCCAACAAGTGTTGCTTGTTAGGCAAGCTGAGTCGGGTTAGTAACCGCCGCCCGACACCCGGCGTTGTCACTCGTTTAGCACCACCCGGGGGAGACGTGTAGGGTGGATCTAGGAAGAGATGGTAACTCCTACGGACGCGAGCAACTTTCCTCCCCCTTAACAACGATGTGAGCTTTATTTTATTAAACAAAAAAGTACAATTTTTACATATTATTTAGCGAGTGAGGAGCGCAG
This sequence comes from Dione vanillae, assembly GCA_037178615.1. NCBI lineage: Eukaryota > Metazoa > Arthropoda > Insecta > Lepidoptera > Nymphalidae > Dione > Dione vanillae. The sequence continues at coordinate 432,598 of JAZFAU010000091.1, read as the reverse complement.
CGACGAGCGAAGCTCTCTGTTAGTGGGGGTCTATGCATTCTTTGTTCGCTAACTCCTCCTAGACCACTGAACCGATTTTGATCGGATTTGTTTTAAACGATCACTGTGGTCATGAGGAGTGCCAACATATATAAAAAACTGTGATCGGACATGTCCTTGAGGAATAATTGAGAAAAAACCAACAAAATTCGATTTTCATTGAAAATGCATTGGATTAGCTTGCGCGTGCAATTTGTTTACATTTAGTCGAGTTACGGCTCGATTCGAGAGCAAAGCTTTTGCCAAATTTGTCGTGTAGTAGTCCGATTTAGGCCATTTTTGAACAATTTTTCACTCCACATATAATTTTGCATACATTCTAATTCGGTCTTCAAAAAGTGTCTTTATTGTACCGCTTCCGCGCTCGCTCAATTAACAGGCCGGATGGGCTGAATACCTAGTATCGAAGTGTTATTTAGTTGGAGCAGGTTCGAATACTACATGGTTAAATTTTTTTAGTTAAAGTTAATTAAAAATACATATACCTACCATATAGGTTAGAATGTACCTACATTGCTTAGACCTAATAACCAATTTAAAATCAACATTCTGATTAAATATTTCCTTACACAGACTGTGATAAAAAGAAGATACTACTCGAAAGGCGAGTGAAAGGAGAGCGAAGAATGGCTTACCTTAATACTAGGTTCAAATCCTAGCTCACTATAAGAAATCGCTCCTTTTAATTTGTCCGTATATGGAGAACAAATTCTATCATCAAGTTATAGAAAGTTCGTAATTAAAATAAAAAAATAATATGTAAATTTTATGCTGTTGTGACAAGGAATTAACGAAAAGTGTTGTATGATACCTTTGAAATACGAAAGCAGGTACACAGGTTACAACGAAATTATTAAAGTTATATAAGGTTCTTTTTTTAGCTTTATCCCGCAAAGCTTAAGCTTTAAGCTTTCTTTATATAATGAATATTTATTACAAATATACATATACTATATATATATATATATATATATATATATATATATATATATATATATATATATATATATATATATATATATATATATATATATATATATATATCTTTATATAATGAATATTATTAAATATATATATATATATATATATATATATATATATATATATATATATATATATATATATATATATATATATATATATATATATATATATATATATATATATATATATATATATATATTTAGTCTGCATATCTATCTATATTCTATATTTTTTATTTGAACCAGTAATTAGTACATCCTCAAGGTTAGGACGTTAAACCTAATAAACTCTCAAGTTTTATATAATAATACTATTAACGGAGAAGATTGTCCGTCTGCCCGTAAACGCGATGGCTTGTGGGTTCGATTCCCACTCGAAAAATAATTATATTATTTCCATTGGTTTTACTCTGACAACTAGGCCACGGCGGAGTTGAGTTCCACTACTCAACATGCATGCCTCGAAAGGCGAAAAGTGGGGTACGGAGTGTCGTAACACTAGGTTTCCATGGTTTCTGCAGTTTCTTCTGCCTACAATACTACAAACAGGATAAAGCGGGAAAGTTATAAAAAATATAATAATCTTTATGTAGATAAATCTAAATAATACAGCGTGTACATCATAATGACATATATTATTCACAGTTTCACGAAGCACTGACCTAGCCTATATAACTTTGCTCTTCTATAATAAACGTTATGGCTATAGTAATAAAAGTTTGTATTTTCATTGTGTGTAATACTGAAAATAGGTCTCCAGCGACAGATTGCCTAAGTGTGTTATTCGAAAGTCCAGCAGATGCGAATCAATATGCGTTGGACTGTTATATTATGTTTTATGTAAAAGAGTTATGAGTTATGAACTAAATATACATATATATATATATATATATATATATATATATATATATATATATATATATATATATATATATATATATATATATATATATATATATATATATATATATATATATATATATATATATATATATATATATATATATATATATATATATATATATATATATATATATATATATATATATATAATTTATCTATTCTTAGTGTGGTTTAACACTTAAAAATCAAAACATTAAATTTTTACTGTACAAGACTATTTGGAACATTTAATAAGCTTTCAATGCGTTGCCAAAAAAAGTTTACTTAGTAATATGTAAATTATTCCATAGATATGATTAATAAAAAGGTAACTATTCGTTATATATCGTTATAGTGTAGGAGGCAACGATTTTTTTGTTTAGCAAATTCTTTATACATATTTAATTAATAGAAATAAAAATTGTTACTGACTGTTCAGGCGTCTGACTGGAGCGCGAAGGTTTGTGGGTTCGATTCCCACTTGGAGTAGACGGGTTTTATTATTGCAATTGCAACTTGCAATTTTTATGTTTGTTTAAATATTTTTTCTGTCCTTAATCCACATTAAGGACAGAAAAAATAATTTAAACAAACATAAAAATTGCAAGGGGTGCAGGTTTCAATCCCAGTTTCCTTTGAGTAAATACACAAAGAAAACTGGAATTTATTTTAAGAGATTGGACGGACGTATGTGTGTTTTCAGTAGATTCCGTTTCATTGTAGTTTTAGACAAATTGAAGTAGCATTCGTTTGTCAGTTAATCATGTATGGAAGTACCATATATCTTATTTGCCTCGTCTGTAACAATCCAGGGCAGTAAACAGCAAAAAAAAAATTGCGAGAAAATTGTAAAAAGTATATAATTATTTAATTTAAGTAAAGTTCTAAATTATTGCTCTACAAAATCATCATGTGACAAAGACATGCCATTGTAGAATTTGCTTTCAAGCAACTTTAACCGGCTTTCAGATTGTTCTCGTCATAGCAGTTTGTTATGGACCTTTCGTATGCATGCAATGATTACACGTCAAAACTATGGAAACATAGATTGACTGCACTAAATTACTTTATAATCAGCCTTGTTCATAGTTTAATCACGAAAGCTATAAATAGTTCGGTATACCATATCTGCGTGAGACAATATTTTCCGTATTTTTATGATTTTGAAAATGTTAATCCACACTGAGAATAGAATAATATTGTTTTTTGGCAAGGTAAGATACTCCGATGCTTAGTCCCTGCTTTCCGCCTCGAGGTATTGAGTGTTGAGTGGCGGAACTTAACGCCGCGCTTTGCCTAATTTCCAGAGCGAGGAAAATTGAAACAGTAAAACCCATCTTCCCCGAGTGGGAATCGAATCCACAAACCGTCGCGCTTACAGATAGACGCTACGCATCTGTGCCACGACGTCCTCAATATATAATACCTCTTCATCAATTAATATTTTTTTTATTTTGGGTCGTAAGTCCAAAGCGTTGATCGGAGCTTCCTACAACACGATGGGTCCGGCACCCGCACCATTATTCCATGGAACACTAAGATTAGAATATATAAACTTTTTTATTAAATTGAATTTAAATTAAAATTTTAAATTAATTTAAATTAGTAGATTTTCTCATTCACCGCCCCATGTGGGAATCAAACCTACGACCACCGCGTTTGTACTTAAAAGTTCTCTCAAAACTTTACGCCGCGGCGAACTTTATTAAAATATATTTCCTCACCGTTTACATATACTTAAACATTCATAACAGTACAATGCTATAAGAACAATGTTAATATTGAACAAAAATAAAATACTCGGTACGAATATAAGAAACAAAATATTATAATTATTCTGAGCTTTTGTTTTTTAATATATCTTTAATGTATCAATAAAAACTAATTAATTCTGTTGCGTCGGGAAGTTATATTCTACAGTTTTCCATTTTAATAAGTATGCTGAAAATGGAGCACCTTAAGCCTAGAGTCTTTTATACAGTTTCGGTAATTGTTTGCTTTTGTATAAATTAAAAAAACAGGCAATTACTAAATGCTTTTATAGTTCTTTTTTTTTTTTTTTTTTTTAGCTTCACGCTTTATCCCGCACATCGCAGGGTAGGCAGAGGGAACTGCAGGAACCATAGGAACCTAGTGTTAAGACACTCCGTTACTTAGTCCCTGCTTACTCCGTCCCCACTTTCCGCCGTTTTCGAGGCATTGCGTGTTGAGTGGCGGAACTCAACGCCGCGCTTTGTTCTTTTATCAATTTCTTATTTTGACTACTACATTTTAACTTACTTACTAATTGATTTAGTTGTTTTTGCTATGACTGTATTTACTGTTCTTTTTTCATTTTCAATTTCACACTTTACTCGCTTATAGCAGGGTAGAGAGAGGGAACCGTAGGACCTTTGGGAACATAGTGTTAAGACACTCTCTTTCCAGTTTTCTGCCGTTTCGAGGCATTACGTGTTGAGTAGCGGAACTCAACGCCGCGTTTTGATAGTTCCTAGAGCGAAGACTATGCAAATGAAAAAGTCTATGTTTATAGGTTGGCGCTACGCCTCTGCGCCAAAACGGTCCTCCTGTTCTTTTTTTGGTCTGTAAATTATTTTTGTTATACTATTACACTTTACGAATAAATGAACGAACGAACGAACTAACTAATGTTACAAATGGTAAATAAATGTGTGTAGTAAATATATGCAGGAATATAAAAATGATTTAAGCTAACAACATCATTTTTTCTATATACACATTAACAATAGAAAACTTTTTATTTTGTATCAAAATAACTTTTGTTAAGCTCATTAGGAATGCAAAACACTCTAAAGTGGAAAGCTCGTCAGTTCACGAGTACAGAACAAAGCGCCATTTGTACGGTATGCGCGAGCTTCAACATTAAATTAAGTTAAAAAGTGTTGTAAATTTTAAAACAACATAATATGTTGGTGACGCTTTACTCTGTAACATTAATAAATATATTATATTTAAAACAAATTTGAACTTAAAGTGTATCTGCCGAAAGTATCTTCATTATTGAAGCTGATTTGAAGATTAGCCGGAGTCTTCAAAAGCTCTAGGTACCGCTTTATGACTCGTGATCTATCTTATGATTTATTGTTATTTATTGTATGATTTATGATATAACTATTATTTCGATGTTGCCCAAATTTAAATTCTGTTTTTTGGGCTTCACGCTCAATCCTACTTATAGCAAAGTAGGCAGAGGCAGTCATAGGGACCTTGAGAAACAAGTGTTAAGACACTCGGCTCCCTACTTTTCGCGATTTCGAGGCATTGCGTGGCAGAACTTATCACCGCACTTTGCCTCGATGCCAGAGCAAAGGAAATGGAAATAAAAGAATTCACCTTGCCCGAATGGAACTCGAACCCATAAACTGTCGTGCTTACAGGCAGACGTTACGCCTCTACGCCACGACGGTCCCCGATTCAAAATATTCTTTATTCACATAGAATTTTAGAAGCACTTATTAATCGTCAAATGAACGTATCATCGCCACACGTTCGGAAGGCAGTTTTACAGAGTCGATAAGAAAGTCAACAGCTGCTTCCTTAAATATCTATATTACAATTTTAGTTAGATACAGTGGTATTTCCACATATTTTTGTACTATGAAAAAAGGCTTTACTTTAAACTGACCACTGTTTTTGCATTTTCTTTAAATGTATAACTTGCCAATTTAGAGTACAATGTGGAATTTTGTTATACATTTGTATACGAAATATGAATTAATTTTTTGGAGGCGGTAACTAGACGTCACCGGTTTATTTTTATGTTTAAAGTTGTTACCAGGAAATTCCCTCGAGTTGTTTGTTTATAAACCGTATCCATATTTTTCCCATTTAGGTACATGTATAATTTAATAATGTGTAATTAAATTATTTAATAAGCAATAATTTATTTTTTTCTAGTACATTGACGGTATAAGAGTCCTTGTAAATTCCATATAAAAATAAGTTCATTTTAAGTTTCTAAATTAGAAATACAAATTATACAGTGTCGTGTTTATTGTCTTGTAAAAATACACTAAGTTAATGTGAGTATTTGTAAAGCTTAATATCTGTTAAGCTTTAGTAGTCGCATGCAGCAGTGCGACCTTCAGAGAGCTTTTATCATCATACTGTATCCACACGAATGGAACTCGCACGCCGCTTAATGCGACATACGTGACTACGAGGAAATGGACGGTTTTAAAGTATTATAACTATTGCCGTCAAATGAAAATAGGGGAAAATTGCATTTTTTTAGCTTCACGCTTTATCCCGCACATGGCAGGGTAGGCAGAGGGAACCGCAGAGACCGTAAGAACTTAGTGTTAAGACACTCCGTTGCTTAGTCCCTGCTTTCTCCGTCCCCGCTTTCCGCCTTTTTCGAGGTACTGCGTATTGAGTGGTGGAAATCAACGCCGCGCAATTGCATATTTACAGATAATATTTTCAAGTAATGATTATAATATGATGTTTTTCTTGTGTAACAATTTTTTTGTGTATTAACATAAGGCAGTTTAGAGTTTACTAGCCATAAAATGTCAAAAAAAGCTGAGAATAGAATGATTTAAGAATTTTTTTAATATTTATTTTACTCAGGGATATTTTTTATGTTTTACATAGCATCGCACGTGTGGTAGGCTGAAAGAAATTACTATTAATATACGTTGACTTCTTAGTATATTTCAGGTGCTGAAAGGCTTAGGCCTTTGTCTTCACCAGAGTAGAGAAGAGTGAAAATAATTATTACCTCCCAGTATTGGCATCTTTTAATATGTCGATAGACGCACTCATTCTAAGTGCATTGAAATCTGAACGCAAGAGCGTTGCACCGAAAAAATTGTATGAAACATTACATACAATTTGTTACAAAAAATCAATTTAAACCAGTTTTTGAGATAAATCTGATTAACCAAACATACTGCACTTTATAGTACAAGAATAAGTAATAAAATCATTTAAAAACAACATTGCTTCAACTTGTTTACCAGCAGTTCCCTCTTGACTCATACAAGCCGAGTTGAAATTAAATTATTCCTCGAATTAAATACATGACCTATATTTAGTATAAAACAATATTGATTCACTACGAAATTGTTTACAGGCACATTATGTTAAATCTTTCTCTTTATAAATATATATATATATTATTATTTATTTTTTTTTTTTTAGCTTCACGCTTTATCCCGCACATGGCAGGGTAGGTAGAGGGAACTGCGAGAACCATATGAACCTAGTGTTAAGACACTCCGTTACTTAGTCCCTGCTTACTCCGTCCCCACTTTCCGCCGTTTTCGAGGCCTTGCGTGTTGAGTGGCGGAACTCAACGCCGCGCTTTGCCTAGTTTTGCCAGAGCGAAGAAAATGGAAATAGAAAAATCCATCTTCTCCGACTGGGGATCGAACCCAGAAACCGTCGCGTTACAGGCAGACGTTGCGTCTCTGCGCCACGACGGTATTACATATTTTATATTATAGAAATTTAAACATAGCTCTTTCTCCTAAAATTACTTATAGACTTTTCGTTTTTATATCAAAAAAGTATTGAAAATGTGATTTAGTAATCTATCATTTAGGAAGAAAAGAAAAATCTGGGCTTAGATTCCATTCAGTTTAGTTCTACAGTTTTTCAGCCATTTCAAACGTGCTAGTTGGGCACAATCATAATACGCCAATGTCACGTTGTATAGAGAGTGAACGAAGGACGTTATAGGGTAAAAAATACACAAATTACACATTTAAATATGTTTTTGCAAAAAATCTGAAATTTTCATCTATAAAAAGAAAAATATTAATTCTTATTATATATTAAGAATATTTTTTTTTAGCTTCACGCTTTATCCCGCACATGGCAGAGTAGGCAGAGAGAACTGCAGGGACTGTGGGAACCTAGTGTTAAGACACTCCGTTGCTTAGTCCCTACTTTTTCTATAAGAATTAATATTTTATATAAAATAGTGAGCGTAAAGTAATGTCTGTTGAATATTGTGTAAATATAAAAATATAAGGTGCACTCGAAAATGTGCAGTGTACTAAAGTGAAATTTAGCATCCCTGGGGAGCTCTAAAAGATGTTTTCTTGACATTTTACAGGGAACAGGAAAAAATAACGTGTATATGTATTGTAAATAACTATGTATATATTATGTGTTACACTTTGTATTTTACGTAACCAACTACGTGGGCTGTAATAGTGATCGTAACGCTACGACGGTGGTTGGTTCAATTTACATGAAAGGAAATTATTCTATATCTACACGAACCGTAAAGTTTGAAACGGAGTATCTTAACACTAAGTTCCCTTTACCCTGTTAATTGCGGAAAATGCAACTAATTCACAAAAGCAACGTATCTTATGAATATTAATATCTAATTTATATATTACACAATATCTATAATATTCAGTACATAATACTATCTAGTACATTATATATATATATATATATATATATATATATATATATATATATATATATATATATATATATATATATATATATATATATATATATATATATATATATATATATATATATATATATATATATATATATATATATATATATATATAGATAGTATAGTGTACAGTTACAAATACATCAAAGTCTAAGAGATATTTTAAAAAGGGTACATTACATTTTTCTCTAACAAAAAAAAATTTAAAATTTTAATAACTGAATAACGACAATCCGAAGCTCCGATCCGTATATAATCGAAATAACCTGTACTTTTATTTTCATAAATTAAAGCAATATGTGTCTCGCATATAGAAGGGAAGAATAGTGAAAGAAGAAAGGTTGAGTAGTGAAACTCGACGCCGCGCCTGGTGTTGTTTTCAGAGCAAGAAATATAAAAATATATATTTTTTAATTTTAATATTAGCTTCACGCTTTATCCCGCTGACACTATAGGTAACCTAGAGTTAAGACACTGAGTTTCAAGGCATTGCGTGTTAAGTGGCGGAACTCAACACCGCGCTTGCCTAGTTGCCAGAGCAAAGAAAATGGAAATGAAATAATCCACAGTCCCTGAGTATGAATCGAACCCAAAAACCGGCAAACGATGAGCTTCTGTGGAGCTCTGAAAATAATTTATTTTCCCCAAATGAGAATCAAAACTGCAACCATTACGCAATTGTTACAAGATCGTGACCATTCGAAATATTTAAACTTACGATGTGCTTTTTTAAGCGCGGCATTGGTTTTACCGCCTATTATACGATAAAGCATGAAGCGTGAAGCTAGAACAATGCAATAAAGAAAAGCTCTAAATGAAGTAATTTGTCACTAGACTTGCTTCGACATTGGTAAAATGAAGGGGACAAAAATAAATAAAAAATCGTAACAATTAATGTTATTAGCAATAGTCAGTCAATATGGCAAGAAATTGTGATAATTAAACTTAAAAAAAGTATGTATTTGTGCCAAAAGACATTATTATTATTGTCTTTTCGTGTGTTGACAATTTTTGTTGGAAAGCTTCATTTAGGTCATAGAGTCATTGAACTATTAAGCTCGCACATATTACGCTTAATTAAGAAGAAAAAGCTTTCTCAATTCAATAAATACAATATAAATTTATTATAATATATAAATAAGTAAAAATTGTGATATTTTTTTATAGGTTTTAGTTTTTTATTGTGATATTTTTATATGTCTTCTTTATTATATAAAATTTACTAATAATTGTATATGACACGTGACATTCTAAGAGCTCGATGTTAATCAGACCGTAAGTACAATAAGTGGGCCACTTCCAAACAACATAATATTACTTAGAATTTTCCTCAATACAATATGGAATTTCCAAATCGCAAATAATTTTTCAATTTCAATAATTTTGTTAGCTCTAATAAGCGAGTTAAAATAAACTCTTCATGTTTATAATTGGGATGTTAATAGAAAAAAGGCAATAATTATCTATTACTATAGTAGGTTTAGGAGACCATTTATTACGTTATCTCGTATATTAAAAAACATTTTATATTAGTATTTTATATTATATATTAGTATTTGTAAGCAAATTAAGGATTTAGACATCTGCTATGATACGCGCTCTATGTTTATTAAAAAAATAAAAGATTTTATTTGTACAGCCCAGTTGTAATTAGTGATATAATGTATTGTTATTATTACTCCTAACTTAATATAATGTTGTAATCTATAGAAATATAAAAATTAATATTAATGTTATTTTTGTTTAGATGGTTAATGTTTTAATATTTCTTTTCTAATTATTAATTAATAATATTTCTTGTTTATTTAACAATTTCTTATGTTTTTTTAATATGTAATTTTAATGGAATTAACAATTCCATTAAAATTACATATTAAAAACATGTCAATGCAGAATTTTTACATTTATTTGTTTTTGCTTCAGACTATGTTATAGAATATGTGTATTTTAATATTATAAATGCATGCTGAGACTACCTTTAATTAGTAGAACATTTTCCATGTTCAAGTTCAAGTTATTATGTTATTAAATGTATTATTGTATCTACTGTTGGTTGTCCTAATAAATAAATAAATAAATAAACATTTTAGTATTTACTATAAACGATCATTTGAATATTAATATTAAACATATAAAGTAAAAAATTACTTATAAAAAGTTGGCAATATATGATAAGTAATATGAATAAGTTTCTAAGATCCAAACAAAAAATAATATGAAATAATACTACACTGAAAAAAAGCTTTTAACTAACTTCTAAGACGGAGCTTAAAATAATTTCTTAATTTCCCAATGCCTTGTACAATATTATTTAAAATCTAGACAAAAAAATCTCTAAAAGCTGCTAGTTTTTTAGGCTATCTAGTATTTACTTGATATTAGGTCATATACGAATGCAGGGTATGCACTAACCGTACATTGCTAGAGTACAGTGTTTTGCGCACGCATACTAACCTGTTGGCAGGGGGTGTGGGGGGTTATCGACCGGGGCGAGGCGAGCAGTCCCGGCCGGAGTTTAGTCAAGTGAATACGTGTCTATATATCGGCACACGAACCCGCTAGTGTACATACGCGATCGCATTCCTCCACAAATTTTTGTTTGATACTAGAAATGCTGACAGAAAGCTGGCCCCATTGAAAATATATTAACAGGTAAATATTTTTTATTTATTTAATTTTATTTGTTAAATAATTAACATTTCATGATCTTTTTAACAACGCAATAAACGAAAATGTGTTTTTATTAAAAAAATAATGACGAAAATAATCGAAAATCTTCAAAAAAATATGAATGTACCCTCTTAAATTATTTTAGCATAATTCTTTTTATCGTATCACGTATATTTTAGATATCTCATGTATTTATACATTATAAAATGACTTTTTGTTTAGAACAAAGAAGCTTCAAGTCCTGTCTAACGTCGCACCCACATTTAGTACTAGATATATCGATTTTACCAATGTTTATTGTTTCTTATGGCCTGCTTTGCGTCATTGTGTACGAATGCCTTTGATGTATAGCTGAAGCACCTATTATTAGACTGAATTATACAAAAAATATATTTACAATGAAAATTTATATTGCCTCATTTTTATCTATAGTATTTATTATATATAGATATGTTTAAGTTGTTTCTTTCGTGGTTTTTCTAATAACTTTGTAGGATTAGGATAGGGTATTACACGAACTGCACGTCATATTGATCAACAACATTTGTTTAGACAGATTTTAGACGTCAGAATAGTGAAAATTGATAAAGAAAATAACAACGTTTCACAAAAATTTCAAATCTAAAAATACTATAGCTGATTTCAAAAATATTAAAATAAGTTTTTAAAGTACTGATATTATTTAAATTAATATAATCTTAATTATGAATCATTTAATTCCTAATATCTTAGAAATATGCAGTGTTCGAATTCTCTTTTAGAATTTAATTTAATTTACGGGTATCTTATAATTAATTACAAATTGTATTACTAAACAACAATATATATGTGTATGCTATATATGACAAAGTTTTATACAATATTCAAATTAGGCCATAACTAAATGTTAAATTACGTGTGGCGCATTGTCTTGAACTAGAAAAAAAGTTAGCCAAGGAGTGTCATAACACTACGGTCCCACTGTCTTCAGAGACTATAATGATGCTTTTTTTAAATATAATTACTACACTTGGTCCGTACCTTTTTTAACTTATACTATATGTTCTTATCATAAATATTAATTACATATTATATAGAATTAATATAAATCATTATGAACTCATATAATATACAGGTATATTGTGATTTTTTATTATGATATTAGTCGTTAGCCACTGCACTAATAAAATCAAACAAAATGAATGTAAAGTCAAGAAATACCACACTCGTACCAAGACGATCAGAAGCTTAAATTTAATCATTTTTATAGATTATTAATTTTAGAACTTAATTTTGAAGTAGAACATTATAAAATTAAATTTGATTTTAATTCTAAATTCAATGTCCGTTATGATTTAAAATGGGCATGAAAAGATATAATCACAGTAGTAAAATAAAGCGCGGTGTTGACTTCCGTCACGCAATAAGTAATGTATGTATTGAAAGTTGGGCAGAAAGTGGGGAATGTAGTGTTTTATCACTATGCCACGATACGCCTCTTCTTTCCTTCCTCTGCCTACGCCACGAAATAAACAAAATATAACATTATATTTAAGTTATGCTAGTTTGTTAAAGAGCATTTATCGTAGTAGAATCTTGATAAGTATCGTGACTTCGTTCGTTTAGCTTTCGTTAAATAGTCGTTTTAACGGATTTCCATCCAATATCCGGTTCGGATACTAGCTCGTAATAGGTTTTGTTACTAATATATATATATATATATATATATATATATATATATATATATATATATATATATATATATATATATATATATATATATATATATATATATATATATATATATATATATATATATATATATATATATATATATATATATATATATATATATATATATATATATATATATATATATATATATATACAAAAGTCAAAACCGTCGCTGTAAATTTAAAAGTTGTGCACATTTAGGGGTTTTAAAACTGATATGTTTGACTGTAATAAACCCATTCCTCGTAATAGACCCAGTATGTGTTTGGTTAAAATCAGTCTACCAATTCGAAAAATATCAGCTCTTTAACAAATTATGTAAAGTAATTATGACATTAAATTTAATTTAATATATTGGGCTTTTTTAATTTAAAATTGATCTTTTCCTACTTTCTTGCTAAATATTATTTAAGAGGTAAAAAATTGAAAAGTCGATAGTGCACGATTTTATTTATATGTTGTGGAATATTTTTTTTAAACCACCATTGAAGGGTTGCCATAACAAAAATAATAAAAAAGGATAAACACTTGACATATACAAAACGAGAATCCGGAAGGCTTTATGTAGAAACCATAGATTAGCTTAAACATGGAAAATAAAAAAATAGGTATTTAGTAAATTTTATAACATTGAGTATTGAATATTTTTCGAAGATCTCATTAAGAACGCTAAATTCATGTTCAAATAATCTGCATGTGACAACGAAAAGTAACTTTTGAAACTGTATATGTAACCTAAAAGATAAAAATAAAGAAACAATATATAATAAATTGGAAAATAGAAATCTAATAGTTATAAACAGAAATAGCTTTGTCAAAACACATTTGCACTAAATTCTGTACACATGAAGTGACCTTTGAATTACACTTAAATTTTCAACCTGTAGATTCAAAAACGGTGCCAACAACTGTTATTTTGAACTTAAAATCAATGGTTATTTTAGAAATTTCGTGTATTATTTAAATTAACTGTGGCCGTGACGGTATAATTGATGATTTTTCATTTTCTTGCTTTCTCGTATAAAATCTGGCGTTGAGTTCCGTCTACATGCTATATTTCAATTCTAGTAGGAAGTGGAGTGTCTTAACAAGTAGTAAATTGTCTCTCTCTGCCCTAATAATCGTACTATGCTTAATTTAAATTATTATTTCATAATTTTAGTAATCTTCTAAGATATAGGCACAAAGAACCTTTTTTAGCTTTCTAAATAGCAAAATTAAAGTAAAAAAGAAAAATGAAAATATCAAACTCTTAGAGGGGGAAATGAACCCACGACCATCAAAGACTACTGTGTCGCAGAAAGTCTATTGAATAGAAAATGTATATATAATTTTGATTTGTGACACTTCTGTCTTGAGCGTAGCTCGTGTTAAGTATACGAGTGTAACTTAATTTCGTAGCAAGGTCTCGTAGCGCTACGTCGTAGCCACTTTGATATAATATTGTAGACGCGCGTCTTACATAAAGATGTCGGACGTTTGAAGTTGTAACGATTTCGTTTTTGTGTTTTACAAATTTTATTTTTTCGATCTTTCCATGTCTTGAGTGTCAAGTAGAAAGAACCTACTAAGATGTTTCAAATGTTCCTCTTTTTTAACTTCACGATGATACGTTTACAGAAGGATAGGCATAAGGGACGTAGGACGTGGAAGTTACGTTTCCAACTTTGATCCTTTTGTTGCATGCTGAAAGGCGGAACTTAACGGCGGGCTGGGCCTTCTAAACAGAACAAAGTAAATGAAAATAAATAATTCTTCCTGAATGGGAATCGAACCTACGTACTTTTTGTTTTCGAAAATTTATATTTCATGACAAGTTGTTCACGTAAACTGCTTTTTTCCTATCAATTTAAACATATTTTTTAAATGTTTTAACGTGTTGATCAATTGCATTATATTAAAAATAAAAAATTGCAACCACTTCTAAAAAATCAATCATCGTAAGAAATATTGTAAAAAATAAAGCGATAAAATTTAGTTACGTATCTAAACACCTGCCTGGTAAAGTCAAATTGTGCTCAAGATCGTTTAGATATAATAAACTTCGCTTTTAATTGTTATTGTAGGAGTACGTGAAATACGACAATATTAATTGTATTTTGTAAGTTAAATGTTACAATTTTTATGAAATTTGACTGTGCTTGTTAATTCAGTTGGTGGTTGTTAATTTAGTTTCCGGTATATATATATATATATATATATATATATATATATATATATATATATATATATATATATATATATATATATATATATATATATATATATATATATATATATATATATATATATATATATATATATATATATATATATATATATATATATATATATATATATATATATATATATATATACATATATATATATATATATATAATTTTTGTTATAGGTAACTAGGTAGGTAGGTACCATTCCGCTTATAAAGATACACTGTCCTGCTACGCCACGATGGCTTAAAAAATGTATTCCTTAGATATTCACGCTTTTATCTCGCACATGGCAGGGTAGGTAAAGGGAACTGCAGAAGCCATAATAACCTAGTATTAAAATATTTCGTTGCTTAGGCCCTGCCCCATTGCTGGCGCGTTTATAGTTGGACTCTTAATCTAAATATATCAATCAACTCAACTTTTTCTTTGTCTGTCTAAAAATGAGCTACGATAAAAAAACGATGTAAATCGTTTGGTCCTTTTTGTAAAAACGAAGATAATGTCATAAATAAGGTATTGCATAGAAAAATATATTTAACAAAAAACAAAAGCTTCGTGGTAAAGGCAGTTTTGTTTTCATTCGTTATCTTAGAAGCGGAAGCTCTTTGTAGTCTTCGAAGAAGCCAGTTTCAAATGTTTTATTTAAATGAACGTTTGCGTGAATCGAGCGCAATTTAGTGTTCGTGTAGTAAAGTCTATTGCGGGCACTGAACGTCTTTAATTGTATATTTTTTTTGCTAAGGAGTAAATCTACAGTAATATTTCGTGAGAAAAATAGTGTTTTACACAATGAATTTTATAAAAAAGCTCCATAGTTTTCCTTTATATATTCTTGATCAATATTTTATATCAACTGCTTTTAGTTCTATAAACAGTGATATTATAAAACGATATACAAGTAGGTGAATATAGAAAAAAAACATTATGGAAGCGTCGATTCATTTAATCTAACAAAATACGAATATATTACGCTTTAGCGTATAGTACTAGGTAGGCTACGCCTTCTACGTAGGCGAAGATACCAAGTATTTCACAAATAGAGATTACAAAGCAATTGTGATTCTTATTTAGTATAACGCTAAAAATATTAGAATGAATTTCTTGACAGTGCTTTTTTAGTTTAGTTCAGTTTTTATAAAATTAATGAAGATACAGACGTTAGCTGTTGTTCAAATCCAGCGGAATATGCTCTTGCCACTAGCGTCTTATTTTAAGCAGTCAAATAGTGCTTGCTACTTCTTAGTAAGTATTCCTCTCAACCCGATGTCTCTGCAAAAGCCAGTAGGGTTGAGATCACAACAAATGGAAATGAATTTGTGATTTAGGAATTTAAAACTCGTTGGATTTATATTAATTTAACATTTTACTTTCTTTAATATATTAGATACTAATTAATCATTTAAATAATATATCTAGGTATAGACTTTTTAATTCAGGCTTTTCTTATCAATACAGGCCCAATGTCTTTTCTAGGTTATAAGTTTATAGTAAGTGAAGGCCTAGAACTAACTATATTTTTAAATATGGAAAATAAAATGAATCAGTTCACTGTGCATATATAATTTTATTTCATATATATATAACTATAAATAAATATTTGAAATAATCGAAAGTTTACTTAGTTTATAGCTAATAATGAATCAAGCTTGTTTAAATTTACATTTAGCACCGGAAACGGATATAATAAATCGATATGATTTCATTGGGTTGCAACATAGTTGATGCAATAAAGAAATAACGTGTTTATGCAAAAGAACCTTCATGCGCTTACATCACATTATTTATATAGAATTCGTTTAATTTTGAACACGTACATATGTTCACAAATAAATTAATTAACGTAACTAAGCTTTTTTTTGTGTTAAGATACTCCGTTGCTTAGTCCCTGCTTTCTCCGTCCCCCCTTTCCGCCTTTTTTGAGGCATTGCGTGTTGAGTTTCCAGAGCGAAGAAAATGGAAGTAGAAAAATCCATCTTCCGCGAGGTGGAATCGAACCCTCAAACCGTCGCGTTTACGAGGCAGACGCTTACGCCTCTGCTCCACGACGGTCCTCTAAGTTTTTGATTTTTAAGAACTTCCTACACAACAACACCTTTTGGAAATTCATTATATGTTTTTTTCTTCGTCATTATTTCTTTCTTTCACGCTTTATCCCACTTTCTTTCCTTTCTGTAGAAACCATGAATTGCTAGTATTATGATAAGGAGTCAAACTCACAGACCATTGCGTTTATAGGCAGATATTTAAATTACATTTGACAAAAAAAAAGACTTACTGAGAGAATTCAAAACATACTTATATTTGTAGTTCTATACACACAAAATGAGTGGATATGACTGCAAAATTAAGCTTGTAAGTTTTTATAAGTAAGTTTCCTTAGCGGAATAAAATTTAGCTTATTTATTTATCTTATTTATTCTATGTCATCTTCTTAAATTCTAACGGAGGCTTAAACTAAAATCATTGATTTATCTGACCTCTTAGTGAACGGCGCTTTTCAAATACAAAATGTGTAGAATCTTTTGACCAAACCTATTAATAATAATCAATCAACGTTTCATTAATTTTAACGTAACCGACCCAATACTGCCCTTTGTCTTACTTAACAAGAGAAACCTTTTAACGTGTTTTAGTATTAAGCAATAGGAAAAGAAAAATATTTTTAAAAAACGTATAAAAGAGGTAAAAGAGATAGTGTGTGATCTTGGTAGGCTTTCGAGAACACTGTGTTAATAATACTTGAATGATCACTTAAAAAATATACTTATCAATACTTATACCCTAATAAAAGTATAACTACAATACCCGGATGGCAAACATGGAGAGGTTAATGACAGTGACAAGGCCAAAGAGATATCTAAGAATCGCAATGTTTCACACTCTTTTCTCTATGCCTATCTCTTTCAGGTGGACCGGAAACCTATAAAAGATGAGGCAAGTATAGAAAGAAAAGCCATTTTTCATATACTGCTCTAAATTCTCATATAATTTGAACCAACAGCCGTCGTCCTAACAATATTATAACTTCGTATTACCTATTTAGTATACAATATATTATCTCGGCAATATTCCATATTCATAATATACAATGAATACGTAGATTATCTATTCATGACATCGCGCTTGTATAAAAGTTTATGAAACGTAATTAATTGTTAGTCCAATGTTAAGTGCGCCATAAAAGCTACACACTTTGAGCTTTGTGGAGCTTTCAAATAAAAGTTGTGATAAGAAAATATATTAAGCTACCTAGCGAAATAATAGATTATGTTAGCATCATATTAGGAGAGCACAGTGATTGATTCTAATTATTTATTAGATATTACGGTATAATCAGAGTAGTCATAGAAAATAAATGGGATTTACCAAGGCCGTAGAACGAAATAAGAATGTATACAATGACTTTAGAATGCCACGCTTTTTTCTGATTAATCACTAGGCATAAAGCGCGTGTTTGTCTTTTAAGACCAGTTTTTAAAATCGTTTTTAGGAATAAGTAATATTAAATATTCGAGTCGATTATTTCTTAAATCACCGGAAAAATCTAGCTTTTAAGCCAACATAATCAACAGAGATCAGTGTATATGCTCCATTTATAAGCGTTTTTAGTGAAAAACGCAACCCAATAAAAACCGGTAATACAAGAAAGTTTCAGTTTATTTAGAGTTATGATATTTGGAAGTTAGTTATAATTTAAAAAAAAAACAAAGACAAATATCCTATTTTTGGATATTTATAAATATATTTCAGAAAGAAAAAACTGTTTATATAGCAATTGTATATAAGAAAAGTAATTACCATTACTTGCACTTGAACTATATTTCAAAGCATGTATTAAATATTTTAGTAGAATTAAAAATTAGATTAATTAGAAGAAAAAAGTACCTAAGTCTAAGGCAAAGCGCGGCGTTGAGTTCCGCCACTCAACACGCAATGCTTCGAAAACGGCGGAAAGTGGGGACGGAGTAAGCAGGCACTAAGTAACGGAGTGTCTTAACACTAGGTTCTAATAGTTCCTGCAGTTCCCTCTGCCTACCCTGCCATGTGCGGGATAAAGCGTGAAGCTAAAAAAAAAATAATAATAATACCTATGTGACGCGTCTCCTACTTAAAAATGATGACCTTCCTCAGTGTAATAAGCAAGTTTTGCAACCATCAGATAGCATATTACTATAAAAAAATCATAACTTTTAACGTTTGTAATAAATTATTTATATGAATCGATGTTACACCTAACGTTTGGTTAATAAAACACTCGAGTACGATCAATTAGCCCGCAGCACTCGAACGATGTATCGCGTTTTAATATATCGAGTATATTTCTATGGAAAGATGAATCATATTCACGGAAATCGACCAATTATATTTATAAATCCATGCAATGCAGCTTAATGAATTGAATTGAATTTGAGAAAAATAATTTAAATTGAATTATAATTATTAGTATGTTTACTCGTTTGGGGATGTTATTGACATATTTCCAATATAGAAAGTAA
The DNA here is from genome assembly GCA_037178615.1 of Dione vanillae. Taxonomy (NCBI): domain Eukaryota; kingdom Metazoa; phylum Arthropoda; class Insecta; order Lepidoptera; family Nymphalidae; genus Dione; species Dione vanillae. Next base: position 413,154 of record JAZFAU010000091.1, on the reverse strand, counting down.
ATGCAGCGTTGAGTTACGCCAATCAATACATTTTGACACTGCGCGTAATGCGCAGAACAAAACATAAGTACTCTTTTTTAAACGCAAGTTAAAAATTATATTTTCAATAGAGATTTTCATATATTAAAAATGTTATATGACCTTATTACAGAGAGAAGCGGAAAAAGTAGTATTTTATAAATATAATATTGTGATAAGTATATTTGTTTAATTTGTATATATAATTTTCCATATATAATAATGATTTTTAAAGTGTTCATTCACACTAAGAATAGAAAAATAAATACTTAAAGCGGATTTAAATACTCATCTCAAGGAGACTGTCCAAGCGCTCTGACCACTAAGCCATGCGTTTTCTGTCTTTACGTATTATTTTTTATTTGCTAGGAAGTAAAAGTAAAGAGAAAGAAAGTGATTAAGATCTTACTGTAAGTTAGCAATAAGATCTTACTGTAAGTTAGTAGGTTTCGTCTTATAGTTTCGTTTATAGCAAAATTTTATTTATTTATCTCTGTGTCTCGTGTGAGTAAGGTCGATCGATATTCATTCATTTACACGTCCATTGGGTAGTACTGCACTCTGAATGCATTATGTATGAACATTGCATTCGTTGAACATACGAAATGGAATATTTTATATATATATATATATATATATATATATATATATATATATATATATATATATATATATATATATATATATATATATATATATATATATATATATATATATATATATATATATATATATATATATATATATATATATATATATATATATATATATATATATATATATATATATATATATATATATATATATATATATATATATATATGGTCTTCTCTTGTCTGTCCGTTTGTAATTTATATGTCATCTTGTTAATTTCTTCTCAAATTAGATTTTCACTTGTTTGGAAGGTTATATATAGGTCTCAGTTTGAGTAGGTTAAAAGTGTTTATTTTAAATAAAAGAGAAGATATGACACAGAAATATACGTAGGCCATATTTATTGTATCAGAGTAGTAAGCAGGTCACATTGTATGAATATTATATATTGTAGCGTCGGCACTTCCGCTTAGTATTATTTCACGTACAATTTACACAAAAGCTATAATTAGATTATAATAGAACGGTCTGTTGCTTATTCTGCTTTTCAAAAATATTGTAAATAGCTAAAAACAATTTACGACCAAATAAAGTTCATTCTTTTTCACGTATAGTCATAGTAGAAAGAGAGAATCAAGATGAAACACTCTGTGCTCCGTTTACTAAAAAAAATATTGAGAATTAAAATTTTAAGTGAATAGCGCCGCACATTCTAATAAGTTTACCAAAATCTTGATTTATGCTACTAATGCCATGTGTATATAAGATATTGTGCTACATATATGCCCATGTACAAATAAATGTATGGATATCCATGTCATAACTGTCAAACGATATCTTAATGGCGTTCCATTTGCAGATCCAGTCTTATATGTTGAAGTAACATATTTATGTACTCACATATTTTATGTATTACCATATTTTATTATGCTTCTATTTACGATAGTATGAAATATACGCCTTCGAAAGACATACAAAAAATATATATATTATAAGACATATTCTAAATGAATTAAAATATAACACAGCCTTCCTCATCAAATGGTCCACATATGCAAAAATATATATTTTTGTTTCCATTCAGGAGTATGGAAAATCATGGGGCCAGTTCATGGGTTTGCTGCGTCAGCTTCGACGCAACAAACGTGCTATATTTATTAAATAATATTTATGTAGTATGTAATAAGATTATTTACGTAATACAAAATTATTATAATTGTTAAGGTAGTTTAAATAAAAGACTTTTTGAAATATTACTTGATATTTTTGTACAATAAAGAATGCTCATTGCTTAGTTGTCGGTTCAATTCCTGCTTTCCGATAATTTTAACAAAATAATAAAAAATACATGATAGGCCTACAGTGTGACCGAATTATTTCGTTTTATCTTTTCTCTTGGTGAGGGAATGGAGTGTCTCGACACTAAATTCTCTCCGTCTATATTGTTATTCGCGGAACACAATGTGAAGCTTCTTACTTAGTATTCAGTGGACCTCGCACTCGTATAACAATACAATTTAATCCCTGGCAAGTTGTGTACACGAACATGGAAGGTGCTTAGCTGAAAACAGAGAGGCATTACTCTAATCCCATGGAGATCTGCTTGAGGTACAAACGATATCTAACATCGGTTTTGTAATCTATGTACTTACGTTTCTTTTTGTTTTAATTTATAGATAATTTTGCCGTATTAAGGCATAATTATTACTGTTAAAAAATCTGTTAAGACGACATAATTTTGATTCTAAAAGACTAAGAGTAAAATATTAAAACAAATAACTTACAAAGGAGAATGAGTTAACTCAATTACGCGTACGTCATACATGTTCAAGGTGCATCGAATTAACCTGGCTTTCTGCGAACCAAAGTATACTCTACTAATTTACTATTGAAACAAAAGAGTGTGTCTTGACACTAGGTTCTAATGGTTCTTACGGTGAAGCTATAAAAAAGGAGGAAAAAATTTTCCCGCTTATTTTCTTGTACCGGTTCTTCACAGTTCGGAGGCATTAAATTTAGTGTACCCGTGGTAATGCACGTTAGTTCTAAAAATAAATAGTGTATTGTATTTGAATAAAATTATTTAAATATGAAGTCAAGTCAATTTAAAATAAAATGTAATTGAAAAGAAAGCTATAAAATAATTGTACTGTATTATTCATATACATTAACACATGAAGTTCCTTCACATACATATAAAAGTAACAAAAATTCTTTCACTATAAATAGTATAAGATACTATTAGTTCGACGGTTGTCTAATTTCTATACGCGTCTTTGGAAGGTTAAGGCTTTTCTATAATTATATGTGTCGATCTACAGCGTGCCTGTTATATTTCATATTTCTTTATTTTTTTAACATCCAGTAAATTTGTGTAAAAATTTTGTTTTTGATAAGACAAATTAACAATAGTATTTTTTAACGTTTCGTCTCACTATAAATAATAATTGAGATATACAGAAATGGTAGTTATAGTGTCAAAGTATATACATATGGCTCTAAAGTTAATTAACCTACATAATAAAAAGGGCAATAAAGTAAGCTCCATAATAAAAAGGGCATTGCCACTCGGTGAGGATGGATTTTTCTATTTCCAATTTCTTCGCTCTGGAAACAAGGCAAAGGGCGGTGGTTAGTTCCGCCACTCAACACAATACGCAATTCTTCAAAAAAGGCGGAGAACGGAGTGTCTTAACACTAGGTATCCACGGCTCTTGCGTTACTTGCCTACTCTGCTATATGCGAAAAAAACGAGAAATTATAAAAAATAGGCAAGTATACTTTTACATATTAGTTTATTATAACTTTAACAATGGCATTAGAATCGGCAAAACATATTTTAATTACACTGTAAAGTTAATACACATTCCGTTATGACAGTAAAGTAAAATGGTAACCGCAATATTCTATTATTGAATGTTAAATAATTGCTTTTGTATTAACTTGAATATCCTCAACAATTAACCAGCATTTACGTGCGGTTAAGCCTGTGTGTTGAAATGAAAATAAGAATAACAAATATATACTCGTATAAAATAAAAATACTCATGATTAAAACATTCTGTCTGTATATATATATATATATATATATATATATATATATATATATATATATATATATATATATATATATATATATATATATATATATATATATATATATATATATATATATATATATATATATATATATATATATAGATATATATATATATATATATATATATATATGTGACGAAAGTGCTACAAAATAACTATTTTATGGCAGAACTCAAGCTAATTCACAGTAAACTGTTCAGCATTTTCAATTAATGTGAAACGTTTTAATTACGAGCCTTTTTCTTTAATTCAATCCTACATTTAACCTAGAAAATTAATAAATTCTTAAGTAATGGCGTTTCAAGCATGCCAATTTTGTATTGAAGTTATTATTGACCTGTTATGAAAAGCCTGTTAAGAAAGAGATGAACATGCTAAGAACCACTTCGCCGCTCAGTTAAACACAGGATTCCAAAGAAAACAGAAGTTACTTGGAAGATTAATAGATAACAGTCTTAAGGACATTTTGCGTTTATGTCGAAAGAAATTTTCGGGGATACAAAAAAATAAGAGAAAGTAATTACTTCCGGTAGTACATAGAAAAAAAATGAAAACCGAAAATCCATAAAGATAAATACAGCAAGGGACCAGAAAAGCAAAAAAAGCATAGCCTATGAACAGTGCCTATATTCGTGAACTGAGTTGACGTCGAACAAGTACAGTCTTTCACAAGCAAACATAGAAGCACGCATTAACAAAGCTCGTTCCGTATATGAACAGCTGAAACCCGTGTGGATCTTTTTAAACACACATCGGACGAAGATAAGAATTTTCATCACCTACGTTATGTCGGTCCGACTGTACGGCTGCAAAACGTTGGGCGTACGGATTGGGCATGTATTCCGTAAGCCTGAAGCCACATGTCGAAACTGGACTTGAGATATCAAGGGCAAGCCGCAAGAAATCCTGGTCACCTTTGTTTACTTGCAGATGTCCAAATAAAAGAGAAGCTGCGTAATTTGAGTGAACTGGAAGTTATCACGAAAAATTGCAAGAACTGGAAATCTCTTCTACGTGACTTCACAGATGACAAACTACAATAGCATTAGCATTTTACTTTATTATAAAGCAGGCCATAAAGGAGCTTAGTTCCGAGTGTCTCTTTTCATATAAGTTCGAGATATTATGAATTAAAAAAAATATTTTGCTTAAAAGGGAATCAAACTCATAACCATCGTGTGTGCTGTCAAACTGTTCATTTGTTCTTCTGAGTATAATGCTGTAGACCGCGAAGGTTCTGTTTATTTCACGATGGCTTCATATATGTATTGTAAGTTTGAATCAATTTACGAGGAAAGTTTTTTTAGAATTAAATTTTTTTTTAAATTCCTAAAATCTTCATAGCGTAACGTATGTGTTTTTTTTAAATATATAAAAAAATCCTAATTAATTTTACTTTAGTATATTTATTGTTCCTACAATTCACGAACACGGAGATAACAATAAATAACTTTATGAACATAATTTCCGTTTAATGTTATTTAGTATTCCACAAAGAACTACTTGTATTTTACGTACTTCTTGAAATAATACCCGTTTAATACTTGCCTTTAATGTTACATATTTTTATAATTTTCTCAGATTTACATACAAATAAAAACAAAGCTCACCAAAACTTGCATTTAAGTCATCTAATAGCGTTTAACTCTGTATACAACAATCTTTATAAAAAAATACAAGTGTTCTAAAATCTGGTTAAAAGTTAATGTGAAATCAACTTTTTAATGAAAATCATATAATAATCTAAAAATTGATCAATTCGTTATAAGAAAGCACAACACAAGCTTATTTACGCTTTTGTTTACATATAAAGATTCTTTTTAATTACTTTGAAAAATTTTGTATATTGACGATTTCCAGATCATGGCTTGTATAGCATCGTACTACAAGAGATTGGTTAATTTTTAAGTGTAAGAGCCAGAAATAGCTGCTATGCGTGCGTGGAAATTAACGTCTATTTTTGAAATATAAACAAATTTACTTTGCATAATGTTGCCCTTTTAAAATTTTTGACCTTCAATATCCTTACACGATTACATTAAAATTTTGAATGCAATTTGAATTGAACCTGTGCTTCTTGTAAACAATCCAAGAGGTATGGGTTCAAACCCCGTTCATATTTTTACATGTATTCTTTAAGTATTTTTTCTGTCCTTAGTGTGGATTAACGTTATAAAATATATTAAAATAATGTCCTAACATTTTGATTAATTGAATCAAAGTAAGAAGTGGCACTTTAATAATTTATTCTTGTTTCCTTTAACTTTATGCTTCATTATGCGTTTATACATGGAACCCAATGTAAAGACATTCCGTTCCTACTTTTTGATCGCTTGTCAACGCTACACGCATAAGCGGAACCTAGTCATATTAGCAGATATAGGAAATGAAAATAATTTGTTTTCCTCAGGCTTTTAACAAAACTAAGTTAAATATATTTCCAGCTTCCGTGGGAAAAAAGTAGCCTATGAGTATATGGGCTACTTTTTTCCCTTTTTCTATTATAGGTTACTTTTTGGTAAATTGTGGTCTGAAAAGTATGGAATGTATCTGAAAGTAATTCCAGACCACAATTTAACCCTGTTCCAAATTTTATCCTGATACCTACAACCGTTTTGACGTTATTGAGTAACAAACAAACATATAAACACACAAATTTTCGAATTTATAATATTAGTAAAAATAACCAGCATAATATTTACACAAATTGCAACATTACATTGAAATTAATGTAAAGAAAATGTAAACTCTAGTCTCAAAAATGTTCTAAGAACTCGTCGCAATGAACAAACCACGTGTTACGTGTACCTGACGATGTGTACTGTGTCAATACACAGTAAAGTAAACCTTTTAGAAACTTTTAAACAAAATTTGACGAACTCCATGTTGAGTGTTCGAGGTCATGAAACTACGTGTCGAGATTCAGAAGAGATTTCATTCAGTTAAAGTTAACTAAAGACTTAGGTGATATTTATAACTAGTACTAACTTTGAGTCACTAAATAAGTATTATAAACCATTGCGATAGAAATGAATCTATACGAATTACATTTTATGGCTTGGCTGGGGTCATTTTTTAAAAAATATTAATACAAAATAACACTATCAAGTTTGACATGCTTCAAATATGCTATATTGCTGAAACTATAGAAGATTGAAATAGATATTGACGTGGGGTTGCTAGAGGGCGTATTAGTTGTATTTTTTAAATTTGCGCTAAAAACAATGCCAAAAGTATATGTACAGGTTTCGTAATTATTGGTTGAGTAGTTTTCAGCGTGAAAGCATAACAAACTAACTTACATTCGCTTTTATAATATTAGGAAAGATTTCTATGAGAGCCTTTTCAATATTTTGTGAGAAGTATACATTACAATTTCAATGTACAACTCAAGTTAGGAGCTATGTCTTTATCATGACTTCGAAATTTATGGCTGTATACAGTCTAATCGTTTAATTTCTAGAAATAAATATAAATTAAAAAAAAAAATTAAGCATAATTAAAAAAAAACAAATAACAACTTTTGAAGGACATCCAATCGTAAATATTACATAATCCAATATTCCAACATTCCAACAACATTCCGCGTCTATATAAAACTGTTAATAACTGGTATAAAACGTAAATAATTTACGATCCGATCGCTCGCATCAAACAATGGCCGTTGACAGATAGCTAGAGTTTGCGGGTAGCGCGGCCCCGAGGCGCGTTTCCTTTGGTCGTACCACGTTATTTCTGAACGATTGTTTGTTGATTCACGATTTAATGCGGTACATGTTGCCAAAACTCGAGTAGCGAGTACGGTGACCAGATTGCTGGGTTTTGCTTTTTTTATTTTTATATTATTGAAATACAATAAGGCGCAGTGTGTGACAGTTATTATGACGATTTCTCGTTCAAGTCCCAATTGGGGAAATTATTTCATTAGCAGAGGGGTAGTGCTCTCTCGCAATCACCATTTAACACGTAATGTCTGAAAATTTTAGTTGAAAGCGAGAAATGAAGTGTATTATGACAAGTTTCTTCTGTCTACCCTGCGGGATAGAGTATAGATGTTTAGTTTTGATTTATTTATACTATTGATATTATATCAACTATCCTCAACAAAACAGAAATTAGTAATTAAAGAAAATTTTCTAGAGAACGGAGTGTTTAACACTATTTTATGCATATCCTAAGTTATATATTTCTATAAGAATCCATTACGCTGTATTGATTGCGATTTTCAAAAGTTATTAAAAATATTATCCATAATGTTGTTTTGTCATGGTATTGCTACATTATTACAACAGTATTTGTTCGAAGTCCGTAACTAAGCTTGTTATAATAGACATTGATTGGAAAAACAATATGTTGTCCAATTATAATGTAATAACAATATTATTTAAGATAATATTAATAAAGCTAATATGTGTAGACCTGGTCACAAACATGTTCTTTAATGAAGCGAGAAATAGGAAACTGAAAATATTTATATTTAATATATCCTTATTTTCATAATATAAAATAAAACAATCCTACGCCAGTCGTGGCGCAGAGGCGCAAGCGTCTGCCTGTAAACGCGACGGTTACTGGGTTCGATCCCCAGTCGGAGAAGATGGATTTTTCTATTTCCATTTTCTTCGCTCTGGCAAACTAGGCAAAGCGCGGCGTTGAGTTCCGCCACTCAACACGCAATGCCTCAAAAAACGGCGGAAAGTGGGGACGGAGAAAGCAGGAAAAAAAAAAAAAAAAAAAAAAAAACAATCCTAAACTAATAATATGACTTAAATTATATTTTTACTGCAATTCAATATCTATTATAGTATATACAAAAACTTTTAACAGCACACATAAATGGCAAAGTTCCTTCAATCAAAAATAAATAAGCATATCGATTTTATGCGGTTAGTAAAATCGATTTCAAATAAACGATTCTAAACCATTTTATTATCTGTTTCCGATTTCAAACATAGTAATAAAAAAGAAAAATAAAATGTTTCATTTTACTGTCATGTCTTTGGTGTAAAAAGTTACTTGTCATAACATTAACCAACCGAATGAAGTTAAAACAAACATGTTTGTGACCAGCACAATCAGATAAAAAGCCATTATGACGTAGGACGTTTGACTTTAAACAATATTTTTAAGGTCGTAGATTTAAATTTTAACGGGGGAATTGAATTTTTTATTTCACCATGAAAATACATCAACGATTGAGGTGTTTAGGTCAGCCACTCAATACTTAATATTGTGAATTGGTTCAGTAACAGAAAAACGTAGAAAAATAGAGAAAAGTATGAAAAAATCTTACGTTTAATTTACTTTATTTATGACAGACTGCCTGTAAACGCAACGGTCTGTGAATTCGATTTCTACACGGAGAAGATGAAATATTTGATTTCCAATTTTTCCAATTTTTCGCTCTGGCATCTGTTAAAATACGGCGCTATGTTCCGCCACTCAACACTCAACAATGCCTTTAAAAGGCAGGAAGCAGGGAACGGAGTGTCTCAACACTAGGTTATCACGGTTTTTGCGGTTCTCTCTGCCTACCCTGCTGTGATAAATGTGATATAAAATATAAGTGAAAATAAAAAAAAATAATTCTTTTTTACTTAGTTCGATATCGATTAAACTTGTAGGGAAAGGTACATAGGAAGCCGTGGAACATCAAGGAATAACATTTTCGATCTACATTTTGAGAGCTTTGATATTCTAATTCAAATTTAAGTAATTTCGAGCTTTTCAAGAGTATATTTACATCTTATCTTTATTGACAAGATCAAGATGTACCAATCTAATATATGAAATTGAACTTCGTAATTGAAATTGGTATATTTAAGAAAAATGTCTACTTAATAAACGTTAGCTTATAACTTCGCACATATTTTTATATAGAAATGTTTAAAAGATTTTTTTTGCTTCTAGCTATATAAAGCATATATATTACGATTGGTAAAGGAAAACTAGTGTTAACATTCTCCGTTTCCCGTATCACGCCATTCGAGATATTATGTCTTGAGTTTTGGAATTGGAAATCGAATCCACAAACCATCACGTTTACAAGTAGATATATACTGAGTTTAACATAAACTGTTTTTTTTTTTGAAGTTCTACACAAAAAATGCATATATTCAAGGCTGTGTAGCGTCACCTTAATCTTTTCAAGAGGTTAGAACCGGCAGTCACAAACCTCAGTAAAAAATAAAATATTAAGCAAACAATAAAATTATTTACAGGTACAATATGTAAGTTGTATCGTATTTTTATTACAATATGCCATGATTCTGCGTGTAAGTGTATTCGTATGAAATGAAATATAACGTAGTTACGTACTGTGGAACGTGTTTTTGTTGTTATTAGTATTTTACTGCGTGCGTGTGTGCGTGCGTATGTAAGTGGATGTGTGTGTGTGTATCTGTGTATGTATGTGTCCGTTTACGTTTGCGTCCCCGCCTGACCAATTCAATATCCAACCTACTCAATAAAATAATAAGCATGCGCAATAATTACCAAAACAGTGAAGTCAAAGGAAATTATGACAAATTCAGATTTAGATGAATGCACACGACGGATTGATTTGGGTTCGCTATTTTTGTGGATAATGCTTAAACATTAAAATAATTTCGTCCGAAATAAATATTGAACACAGAAATTTCGTAATAATTTTTTCATTTAAATGAAAAACTAAAGAATTTAAACGTTAACCGAGATGAAAGAAGCTTAGCAAAGATTACCATGGTGAGACCATTCTTCATCGTTGCACTCACGTGTTCATATAATTGGATATAAATAACAACCAAGAAATGTGTTAGGTGGGTTAAATATTGTAGAAATATGTCAGGTAGGTAAGTTAGATACGCAGAAATATGTGAGGTATGTAGAAATATGATAAGTGAGTGAGTTGGGTATGTAGAAATATGTTATGTAAAAATGTGACGTATATACCTACACGTGTGACGTATAAGTGACGCTTATGTACGTCGTTCTCTGCGAAAATTTTATAATATTTGAAACTAAAAATATTATTTCTTTTGAATCCTAATCTTGTTAATACAGTAGTAGCCTCACGCTTTATTCCGCACAAGGCAGGGTAGGCAGAGGGAACTGCAGGAACCATACGAACCTAGTGTTAAGACACTCCGTTACTTAGTCCCTGCTTTCTCCGTCCCCGCTTTCCGCCATTTTTGAGGCATTGCGTGTTGAGTGGCGGAACTCAACGCCGCGCTTTGCCTAGTTTGCCAGAGCGAAGAAAATGGAAATAGAAAAATCCATCTTCTCCGACTGGGGATCGAACCCAGTAACCGTCGCGTTTTACAGGCAGACGCTTACGCCTCTGCAACACGACGGTACAGTAGTAAATATTAAAAATTCAAGTACCAATTGTTAGGTAATTTTGCTCAAACATCTGTTGGATTCATAACGAGGTTATGCTCAGAGTACGCAAAAATAACCATGAAAGTCATTTAAAGTATCCATAGAAAAATTGTTATTACATATTTGTGAAATAGGATTAAAATCTTATTGTCCCTTGCTTTAAGTATCTAATGCTCTAAGTCATATAATTTTTATATGAAATTAATAATTATTTAACGTAAGGTGTTTGTACTATAAAATATAACGAGAGTGTAGAATTGTATAGGCTTAGTAATACTGACCTATTATATCCACATTACTCAACAGACGCCTTGACGCCTAATTTTGTTTTACGACTGTATGGCTTTACTCAAATATACTTAGGTACATATACACTTGCAAATACAGATATATATATATATATATATATATATATATATATATATATATATATATATATATATATATATATATATATATATATATATATATATATATATATATATATATATATATATATATATATATATATATATATATATATATATATATATATATATATATATATATATATATATATGTATATATATATATGTATGCTACTATTTTCGTTATTTTGATTTTAACATACAGATATAGGCTGTTATGATATATAGCCTACTGGTAATACTAAAACAATATTGGGTTTCGCTGAGATATCTAAAATTTTTAAGTTTTTTTTTTGTATCTTTTTCTTCGTACTCTGCTTGTTGAAGAAAACAATTGCGAATGAAATATTATTACAATTGACTTGACTTGATTAAACTTTATATTATTATGATAGTGGCAAGGTACATTGACTCGAACCGGGTAATTAGTAACCACGCTTTTGGAGAATACCGTCGTGAGACAGCAGTAAAGTATAGTAGCAGTAAGAATAGCAGCACGTAAATTCTGCTGTGTTTCATCTGGTGAGTGAGAGTACCGGAAGCCCATATAAGGGAGATTGGTTATTTAGATGGCAACACAACTACATGCTCTCAGGTTGTAAATATCTATGGGCGAGGGTGTCCACTTGTCAGATGGCCCTTCTGCTCATTTGCCATCCTATAATATAAAAAAAACTTTATTCATTATTTGTTATTAGGATTCTTATATATTTCTTTGGTTAAATTATTTAATTGTTCCTGCGTTTCATTAGTAGAATGCATTTGTATACCAATTTATGGTTTTTTTATTTAAAAATAATTAAAAATTAGTGTGTAAATGCACTTTGATAGTTACTTATTTTAATGGGTATACATTACGTTCACGCATATAGTATATCCCACATATAGTAGGATAGATGGAAGAAACCAACTGTTAAGACACCCCTGTTACCGATTTACGGATGAGGCATTAAGTGTTGAATGGCGAAACTTAACACCGCGGTTGGTCTTGTTGCCAAAGCGTAGAAAATAAACATATATCCCTGAGTGGAAATCGAATCCATAAACCGTCGCGATTACAGGCAGATGTTAACACCGTTACGCCACAAAGTTACTATATATTTTATAAACTAATGATAAAAATATTATCACAGTAACTTCATCATATACTGCATTTAGTACGTATTCATATAGTCTATTCAATACAAAAATATAACTTATTTAATAATTTTAAATATATATGAATCATGAAAGTTTGAAAATGAGCTTTGCAAGAACTTTTTCTAACTTTATGTATAATAAGGAGTAAACTTTCATTGAACGGCGAGCTTCGACTTTAATTATTTACTTTTCACCCTTACTGGGTATTACTCTGCTAGCTATTTTCTATATTAAATAATAAACTTTTTAGTTCAAAACTCTAGCATTTACTTGAATTATTTGTTATAATAGGTATAACATAAGCATTTACAAATGTTCTGTCAAATTCTCATCGACTGAAATTTCGGACTCCCTTATCTTAGTAATCCTCTACACTCTACTTAACTTAATGTGTTATTCTTTTAACTATTTTAATGAGAAAAAAGTTAAAAATATTTTATAATCTATGTAATAAAATATTAATTAATTGCACTAAGAAATTGGGACTGAAAAAGCACACGTCTATGTCAACATGATTTGTATAAAAAAAAACGTTTATGTCTAAATATTTGTATTTACGTGCCGTAGCCGTTAACTTGAAGTGAAGAAATTTAACTTATTTGGTAGCTTTATCTCCGCATTGCGGTTCCCCTATTTCAGGATATAGCCTTATTCGCTGTTCCATTTTGTAGATTGTTCATTGTTTCTATATTGTTATGAACCTTGTTTTTCTTTTTTAAACTTGTATCTTGTATAGACCAAGATATACAGAGGACGTGTAGTGTTAAGACACTACACACATTTTATTTTTAGTGACATGTCACTATTCTTTTTATATATGAGTGAGAAAAATGCACCACTATAATACTAGCACTTATACAGCAAAACGTCTTAATACCCAACGAGTGATTAATACCTGTTATGTATAATAACCAAATTAAAAAATAGCAAATAATCTTAACACAAATACGATAATTTAGAATTTAAAAGAAAATTTTATATTTTCAATTACATAATATATAATATGCCTCAAGTTTTTTAATTCTCTTTTTTAAATTTCTTTCTTCTCGATTCATTTCTATTCGTTCATACTTTAAAGTTTGATTTAAGCACGTACGTTGTTTTGTTTGTTAGCTCGGCTTCACTTTAATAAATGAACTTTTTAATTATGTTTCTTAATAAATATTCATAACTTCACACTTTATCCCTACCCAGGTAGTGGTCAGGGTAGTCAGAGAGAACGGAGTACCAAACGCTGCCGTCCCTGCATACCTCTTTCCCCTCGTCCACTACCATCAACCTCTTCGTACATGCTCTCTGGGGGCTGGTTATGCTTTCTAGGTGACTTTACTTCAGAATTTTCAAAAATATATTTTCAAGAATCAACAAAATTCTCCTTTTAATGAAGATACCTATAGTAAATTTGATTTATAGCTATATATTACTAAAACTAGAGGAAATCTATTAGGAAGTGACTCTTCGTTCAGAACTTGTAGCTCAATTTTAAAGACATTTTGTATTGAGCGTATCTTAACATCACGCTGACGTTCTACAAGAACAAGGAGTTGGAAATATAGGGACTGACTGACTCGACGGTCTCAATATATACTTACTTTTGATGTGTATTTCGTCATCGTCAAGCTATTTTCTTTACCCTCTTAAACCGAAGGTTGCGTCAAGTTTATTGACGAGGGAATACTTAGTTGGAATGGAATACAAAATTACTTATCATATTTCTTGGAAATGTCTTCAGACCGAAATAATGTTGATGACAGAGACAATCGATTTTTTTTGTAGCAAGTATGTACAAAAAGTAGATTTTCATATTTTCATTTAATTGTTTGTAATAACAATTAATTCGTAACCTCTTCATGGCAATACTACAGCTAAGCTTACCACATGTTAACTATTTTAAATAATTCTTAGTTTTTTTTTACTTTTCTTTACAGTAATATATCTTTAATTAAAAAAAAACTAGTATTATGTTGTATAGTTAATAGGGGACCAGCTATATTGTGGGACTATAGTTATGTTTTTTTTTTATATATTATATGTTCCGTATTATGAAAATAGAATTTTGGTGTCAAAGTCTTTGTTCTCTAGTTTCTTGACTAGTTTACACTTATTCTTAATTGATGTAGATTTGCATGTATAATATCTGTAGTAAATATACATTTAGGCAAAAGCTGTAAGGGGAGGCCTCGGTTGGTAAGCACAGTATCGAAGACCCTGATGAAAGGTCCCGTAAAAACTATAAGGACTCCCCGGAGAGCATGTGGTCAATGACAGTGGACGAGACGAAAGAGATATGCAGCGTAAAATAAAACTCCTATAAATATTCTATATTAGTCACAAAATTTTCTCTCTCTCTCTCTCTCTCTCTATATATATATATATATATATATATATATATATATATATATATATATATATATATATATATATATATATATATATATATATATATATATATATATGTATGTATATATATATATCCGCAGAAGAAGACGCTGTCTATAGTAAAAAAGCTTCCCAACCAATGTTCACAGCCTATATAAAATAATCACAACAAAACAATTAACAAGTCATTTAACATTTATTTTATGTGTTCTGTAATTCTATTTAAATCCATACGCTTAAGATAAATATATCATGATTTATAAGTAGCTGGAAATGACTGAGTTTTTAATACTTTACGACGCGGTGTTTAATAGCTGTTGAAAGTTTGAATGATCTTTATGTTACGTGTTAAAGTTATTGGTGTGTTACTTTGTATGTTTTCTATATTAAACAAATCAAATGCTTTCGTCGATCTCGTTTTATTTATTGCTTAAGCCATCGTATGAAAAGAACAATACTGTAGGTATATTGTAGGTAATGTAAGAATGTATGTAGATTAGATATATGTATAAAAATGTCGAATAAAAACGAAACCTTTGAAGGATAATGTCCGTCTGTAAGTTTATCAATGTCATTGTCAATGTCGTAAGGTTTCCAGCTATAATTCTTCTTCTTCATAGCTTCAGCAGTATAGGCAGAAGGTACTGCAGGAACCATAGGAACCTAGTGTTAAGACACTCTGTTGCTTAGTCCCTACTTTCTCCGTCCAAACTATAATTAATATCAATCCAGGTTCAAATCCAAATGCAGGTCTTTAACAGAAAAATAAAGTTCTTCAACGCATTTAAAAGTTACTGTATTCTAAACTAAAATGCCCTCGTAATCAAAATCAATAATTAAACTTGCGGTCTTAAGAGTAATAATGAAGTGGTCCTACAAGGATTCCGTTTTAATTTAAAGTTACACAGAACCCCAATAAAAGATAAAAATTGAGTATTTTTATAGTATTTTATGATTTTTTTAACGCAGCGAATTTGACCCCGCGCCCCACGGAAACAGTCCCAGTGCTCTGACCACTGAACCATGTGTTCTGTTCTGTGTATCACAATATAGTAGTTTAATTACAAAACTTACCACCAACGTTCAGTATTTCAAGAGAAAAACAACTATATAATATATGACATTTATACGATATTGCCAGCTACTGTCTGCATCCGGTTATTAGTACAACAATAAACCGATAGCCTCTTATCAGTGTTTGTCGGGGTTTTAACCTTCAGGGTCTGCCTTTCGACTAAGGGTACTCCGCTTTGGCCAATCTTTTACATTTTCAGTGGACATTCTATTGGACCTGCGTCACCATATCCAGCCATCGCTTCTTTCGATTTCCTGCATTTTTATTTTTTACCAATTTTTTTTTTTAATTTTTGACCGATATAGTTTTTTTGCCGGTGAATGCTTAACGTGGCCACGTCATCTCAGACGATGCTCCAGCGCCACGGACCGGATATATATAAATATATAATATCCGGTGCAATGTGCGGGGACGGAGAAAGCAGGGACTAAGTAACGAAGTGTCTTAACACTAGGTTCATATGGTTCAATATGCGGGATAAAGCATGAAAATAATAAAAAAAATATATAATTCGACATATCTATTGGCAATGCAGTATATAAATAGTCATATGCCAAAATAAGTAATTTAATACATATAATAAAACTATTGAAACACGTGTAGATCGCAAACAGTAACTCATTTATTTTTTATTTTCAAATTAAAAAGAATTACAATTGTCACCGTACCACAGATAAATATTTTGTAATTTTGATACAACATTCCAACACCCCCACTTATCAAAATAAACAAATAAAATCATATTGGTACGATTCCCAATTTATGTAGAAACTTATTATGTTTGATAGTACATAATCCTTTTGTAAAAATATCAGCTATCATATTTTCAGTACATAAATAGAAAATCTTAATGTATTTATATTTTACAACATCTCGTACATAGTGATATTTTACATCAATGTGTTTCGATCTATTGTGACTTTGATTGCTTACTGACAATTTTAAGGCACTTTGATTATCACAATATACCTCAATCATATGAAAACTACCTATAATTTCATGAAGGAGATTTCTAAGATATACTGCTTCTCGAGCTGCCTCAGACAGAGCAGTATACTCTGCCTCTGTGCTGGAAAGGGATACTGTCTTTTGCTTCCTGCTTTGCCATGAAATTAAAGATCCAGACAACATAAAGCAAAAACCAATATATGACTTTCTGTCTAAGGTGTCACTAGCCCAGTCACTGTCCACAAAACCCTGTAACTTGCTATCATCTTTACAAAATCTTAAACAATAATTTTTTGTATGTAACAAATACTTTAAAATACGTTTTGCATAATGCCAATGAGTATAAATATAACAATTATTAAACTGGCTCAAATAACTAACGGCATAGGAAATGTCTGGTCTAGTTAATACTGCTAAATACATTAATGATCCAATTAATTTTTGATAGGGAAGATCAGACACACATTGATCAGCCTTTTTAATATTCAATTTACATTCAATTGGAGTTTTATATGTTTTGCAATTTGACATTTTAAATCTAGAAGCTAACTGCTCAATATACTGTTGTTGATCTAATGTTATCACATTTTTATTTTTGTCTACATTTATTCTCATGCCTAAATATTTTCTCACAGGTCCCAAATCTTTTATTTTAAATCCTGCACTCAAAGCACTTTTTAAATTATTAGTTTCATCAGAATTATTAGAAAATATTAAAAAATCATCTACATATAGGGCCACAATAATTCTAGTTGTACCATTTGACTTTGTGAACAAACAAGGCTCATACTGACTATTTTTGAATTCAAAGTTACAAAGTAAGTCTTTAACTCTGTCATACCATGCAAGAGAAGACTGTTTTAATCCATAAATTGCTCTTTTTAATTTTAACCTTTCCCCCACTTTTGTTCACAAAACCATCAGGTACTGACATGTAAATAGTCTCTTTTAAATAACCATTTAAAAAAGCTGTAGTTACATCAAGGTGATCAATATTCATATTTAACTTAACACTGAGAGCAAATAATAATCTAAGTGTAGAATGTTTAACAACTGGAGAGAAAGTGTCTGTATAGTCAATACCAGGTTTCTGCGAGAAACCTTTAGCCACAAGTCTAGCCCGGTACCTCACATTATTGTCCACATCAAACTTTTTATTGAGCACCCACCTGCACTTTACAACAGTATGATCACCTGGGTTGTCAACGAGCTCCCAAGCATCATTGTCTTTAAATGACTGCAGTTCGTCAGCCATAGCGCGCTTCCACTGTTCACTCTCAGGCCCTGCGAGAGCCTCAGAAAATCCGATTTCTTCAGATGCGGAAACAGTACTGGAAAGACACATATAACCATACCTATGTTTTCTGGGTCTCTTGCTAGGCAATTCTGACTATTGCTGTGGAGTTGATGTAATCTGGACTTTTTGTATTAAATCATCTTTAGTTTTTTTTAGTCAATGTTTCATTCCCATCCTCATATAGAGAAGGTTCTGAATGGTAGTCTTCTGAGTCTGAAACATTTTGTAATGTTTCCCCCACTGAATCTGTATTCACCTCCTCCTGTATGCCATCAGCTTTCTCTTCATTAGGAATCCAGATAGCCGATTCCTGTTTTTTTCTTCGATATCTGAATCTTCTTCCATAATGATAACATCTCTGCTGATTACAACATTTTTCTTGATAGGATTGTACAGTGTTAAGGGTTACAGCTTAACATTTTCACCATAGCCAACTAATATGTGCTCTGCAGACTTCTTATCCCACTTTAAACGACGCTCTTTAGGAACATGTACCACGACTTTACATCCAAACAAACGTATGTGGCTTAGGTCTGGTTTTTTGTTATACCACAATTCATAAGGAGTTTTATGAAGTTGCGATGCAATTGATCTATTTTTTAAATAGACAGCAGTGTTCACTGCTTCTGCCCAAAATTTTTTATCTAACTTTGCATCATACAATAGACATCTAGCCTTTTCTACCACAGTACGGTTGGCACGCTCACATAGATCATTTTGTTCAGGTGTATAATTATTTGACCTTTCATGAATTATGCCCTCTTGCTTTAAATAATTCTGAAAATCCTTGTTGGTGTACTCTAGGCCATTGTCTGACCTAAGTATTTTTATTTTTTTATTTAATTGATTTTCCACCATTATTTTAAATATCTTAAAATAAGTAAATGCTTCACTTTTCTTTTGAAGAAAATATACAAATGTCATTCTACTAAAATCATCTATGAATAGTATAAAATATCTTGAACCATTCAAAGAATTAGTTTCCATCGCTCCACAAAGGTCTGTATGGATTCTATGTAGTGTCTCAGTGCTTCTTTCGCCCACATGTGAAAAAGGTAATCTTTCCTGCTTTCCTTCACAACAAATTGTACATTGAGACTTGTTTATATCAAATTTTTTTTTGTATGATAATCCATCAACCATATTTCTCATTTTATTCATGTCCTGACTTTTGATGTGCGCCAGCCTTCTATGCCATAGTTTCCCACTTATTACTGGTGTAGTTAACATACAATTCTGTGTATGTAATCTCAGTTTATATACACCATCCGACAAATCAGCTATGGCTACCACGATATTGTTCTTGTTTCGTATATAACAGTGTTTTTCATTAAAACTAACGTTATTGCCATTTTTAATGAGCTTACAGATAACAAGTTTGTCGTTAAACTAGGCACGCATAACACATCTTTCACAGTAATGTCAAATTTTAAGTTAGAAACAATGTCGACGTCTTCGGAACATACAACTGGCACTTTAGATTCATTTGCTACCACAATCTCAGGTAAACACGGTGTACAGTTCATGTTTCTAATCCAAGATTTGTTTGCCGTCATGTGAGCACTCGCGCCAGAATCAACGTACCATTCTGTTTTGTTAAACTTTCCATTCAGGAAAACGACACTAAAGACACATTTGCTATAGTTTCTTTTTAATAACGGGCACTGGTTTCGATAATGACCATCTTCTTTACATTTATAACATGTTATTATTTTCGAAGATGAATCTGTCATTGCTGTCACTGTTTTCTTACTAGACGTAGAGAGACCGCCATCTTTCTTTGGCTTAGTGTTGCCAGAGTGAAATTTATTTCGCACGGCAAATGCGCTTTCTGTTTCCGCGCTTTTATTGTCACTGGTCATTTCCATGTCAAGTAATTTTGACTTAATGACATCAGCAGTTATCAAAATACCCGAATGTTCAATTGCCATGATCATGGGTGTATAACGATCAGACAAACCTGCTAATAATAACGAGCCGACCCACTCATCAGTAATTTTAAAGCCCGTGCCATTTAGCCTCTGCGCTGTCTCGACTATTTGAGTTACATACATCTCCATAGAATCACAATTTTCTAGTCGTATGGATGTCAAATGTCTTAGCAACGTTATTTTTCTTGAGAAACCAGAATCATCATACATAGTTTTCAATGTAATCCATAATTCTGACGAGCTCTTTGTGTTCTTTATATGCACATACAGAGACGGGTGAAGATCGCAAACAGTAACTCATTTATTTTTTATTTTCAAATTAAAAAGAATTACAATTGTCACCGTACCACAGATAAATATTTTATAATTTTGATACAACATTCCAACAAAAACATTAAAATTGCCTACTTCTCCTTTCTACGCCTGTAGCTTAAAGTTGTCTCTAAGAGATCTCTATGCTCTCTCGACTTTGTTGTTTAGTTTCTTTGTATTGCTTTATTTTACGGTGGTGTACTCTAGTGTAAGTTAATTTTTAATTAGGTAATTATGATAGTGACTTACTTGACATAAGGTCCTCTCATTTACAGCGAGTCCCACCAAGTACAAACCCTAAATCACGATAGTAGTAGGTAATTATGTATTATACAGTTTTTTTCATAAGTTACAGTTGCCAGTATTAAGCTTTTTACATATTATAATATGTAAAAAGTATGTACTTGATGTAATACGATATATGTTTTTATGTCCCGACTATAAAACGGTCATAAACGAGTAAGTACCACAAAATTATATTATACGGTTACTTTTCAGGTAGGGTTGACATTTCAATGTTATGTGGAAACACTTTGCGGGGACAGGAAAGTACAATATTTAAAATGATTACAGACAAAATGAATTTATGTTGAATATTTGTATATAATATTTAAGTGATTATGGGTTCAATTCCCACTTGGGGAAGTGATTTTATTTTCTCACTCTAGTTTAAGACAAAGCGCGGAGTAAGTAAACGCGCAATGTCTCTAAATTTGGTCAGAAAGTAGGGTACGTAGTGTCTTAATATTTTTTTGCCTTTTGTCTACCCTGCTATATAAATGTTAAAGCGTGAAGTCATTTTGCAACGCTGTTATGTCGGAGTCGGGCAATATAGGAACGAATTGTTGTGTCTCTCGCTCCTAGTTAACAAATAGATTAAAAAACACTAGAATCCTGGAACGGATCATCATGTGAAGAAAAGTATTGCACTTTTTAAGTTGACAAGTTTCTTTTTTTTTAAATTGATATCTTTCTAATTCTTTAAATTGATATTTTTATAAAAACAAAGCTTAGTGAGAATCACTAGTCTGATCTCTGTATATTAAAGTGCTTTCTGAAATGTTTACATGATGAAGAAAAATATAATACAATATTAGAATTGATGTTAAGTTAAATATATATGTAGAATATTTGTAACGAAAAGTGAAAAGCACTCTGCTCTGGTAAGGAGAATATATATATATATATATATATATATATATATATATATATATATATATATATATATATATATATATATATATATATATATATATATATATATATATATATATATATCTCGATTAGTGACACATATTTTTTTCTGTAAAACAAAAAGAAAAACTAAGCACACAAGCTTTTATTAATTTTTTCACACTTATATATTCTATTTAAATTTTATTACTTTTATTACCAATAAAATCATAGTAAAGAACTACAACGTTCTGATTAATATAGTATCTCCAAAATCCATAGTCCCTATCTCGATATAGAGGTAGATATCGTCGAGTGGCGCGCGGTACACACAGTGTGCCATACTTACACATGACACGTCCATACTTGTATTTGCTACAAAAACCAATTATCTATGTTTGTATAAAATATCGATTGAATAATTTAATTTAGTACGAGTCAGTGGGTCGGTTGGTTGGCTTCAAATCGCTGAAATAATTTACCTTTGTTTTGTTACATGTCCGTACGTATAGAGGATCGTCGTAGCGTAGAGGCGTAGCGTCTGCCTGTTTGTAGGTTCGATTTCCACTCGGGGAAAATGGATTTTTTCTATTTCCATTTTCTTCGCTATGTAAATTAGGCAAAACGCACGTTAAGTACCGCCACTCAACACGCAATGCCTCGATAAAGGTAAAAAGCGGGTCGGTGAAAGCAGAGACTAAGCAACGGAGTGTATTAACACTAGGTTCCTATGGTTCCTGTAGTTCTGCATACCCTGCCATATCCGGGATAAAGCGTGATGATATAATAAAAGGTTATTTGTATATAATTATTTTGTATTTAAATATTAATTTTAATGATTTACAGCTTCAAATGAACCCGGTATATGGAAGATTTGTTTAGGGATACAGGTTCACGTAAAGGCTTCATAGAGAATATTGAACTAAACTAAACAAAGGAGTGTCGTAACATTAGCTTGCTATGGCTTCTGCAGTTCCCTCTGCCTACCCTGCAATGTGCGGGATAAAGCGTGAAGCTAAAAAAAATAATATATTAATAAAAAGCGGGGAACGGAGTGTCTTAACACAAGGTTCCTGCGGTTCCCTTTGCCTATCCAGCTATTAGTGGTATAAAGCGTTAAGCTAAAAATTATATGTTAAGCAATTATTCTCAAAGGTTTTATCGCAATTAATTTATTAATACTATATCGCCAGTAAGCCCTTTCTTCATTAAAAGACTGGAGCAGATAAAGGAATTTGGTTTTGGCGAAACATTCAGACGGTATGAAGTATGGTATATACATAAATATTGTGCACATTCAATCACTCGACGTGCTATTTCTGTACGCGATGTGCGCTCCACTGACCTTTCTATACAAAACGTAAAATTTCACTGAAATTTTCAATATTGGCCAAAATTGTTACATAATCCTTATGTATTCTA